>RJWM01034540.1:0-19471 GCA_004363535.1 Dasyprocta punctata | reverse complement strand
GACAACTAATATCCAAACTCTCACACCCAGCAACAGAAGTTATGCCTACTACAAGGAAGGCATTATGCTTACCGTAATTCACCAAAAAGACATACTCATACTTCACATCTCATTGTCAGAAACCACACTGCCAGAGGAAGAAATGCCAAGGACACGGGATTAATGTTGAGCTAATTTTACAGCAAAGAGAAGTTCAAAGCCTTTTGCATTCACCAAGGCTGTCTCCTCTCTAACCCTGTCTCCTGTTTGCCATCATCTCTGCCTCTTAAGGGGATCACTGCTTCAGTCTGCTCATACCACTTAGATCTTTGGAGATTCAATCTTCTGTTCTCCTTTCTTCCTTCTAATCTCCAGACTTCTCTGTGGTGCCTTTAGGATGTGAAATATTTGTTTTGAATGCATACAATTTCATTTTAAAGCAGCATTAATCTCAAGGTTCATTAATTAAGACATTGAACTTAACTAGAATTCATCCCTAAATCACTCTGTCTGGCACAGAGTGGGAGCTCAAGTCATAGCTGTTGAATGAGGCATGACTATCACCCTAAAGGAATCACACCCTTCTTGGTATTTTGTATTTTCCCCCCGGAGTTTGTCCCTTGGAACTCTTCTCCCGTCACAGATTGCATCCAGGGAAAACAAGAGATGAGTTTCTTAGAAATGGCTCTGTCAACATTCTCACCCCCACTCCAACTCCTCTTCCAGAAATGCTAAGGCTGTAAACAGCTTTTGTCAGAACACTGGCACTTGAAAAATATAAAACCAATTAAGGAACTGTGAAGTGACTCAGGAGAGCATTATTAGAGAGCTAGCAGGGAGAATACATGCATATCGGACAAGACCTTTAAGATGTAACCTTTTGGAAGACAGCATTGATCGTAAACAGTCAAGCTCTAAGTTTAATCGTTCGCTAGTTACTGAACTTTAGAGGCATCATTGTGCTCTGTAAGATTCTGGACTGAGGGTACTTATCAAGGGGAAAGGCTAGGTAGTTCTGCAGGGAAACATTTCATGCAATATGTATTCTTTTGCCTTACATATTAATCTTCTTAGGTTGCCATAAAATCCCAGACTGGATGGCTTAAACTACAGAGATTTTATTTTCTCTCAGTTTTGGAAGCTGGAAGTCTAAAATCAAGGTTCTGGCAGGCTTGGCTTTCATGGCCACTCTCTTGCTGCCTCTTCATGTAATTGTCCTCCATTGCATGCATACCTCTGGGTCACCTCTTATAAGGATACCAGTTGTATTGGATTAGGGTTCATTACTGACCTTACCTACCCCTTTAAAGGCCCTCCAACATCTGAATTTCAATTCAGTCTAATACTTTGTTGCATGTGTTGGTTGAAAATCACACCCCTTTCCCCTCTGCATCCATTCTTTTCCCAGTTTCCAGGATTGTTGGAACAGGAATGGGCTAGAAACTAATGAAAAGATGGCACAAGGAACTTTAGAAGGAAATGCATGATTACAGACACTGTTTCAGGTGTCTTTCACCCAACCTCACATTTGCCTCTGTCTTTCTTGAGAAGATCATTGGATTCTTTCCTTTCCCTCTTTGTCAGCAGACAAGAAATTAGATTTCAGAATCACTTTATGGGGAGCCAGGGAGACACTTAATTATTGACAATCTTTTCAGAAGTCTTGTAGATTTACCACTGTGGGAACCCCGTGGGAGGTCATATTACGTATCATCATCTGTGTGGGACAAAGAATTGGCTTGCAAGCTCCCATTTCTCCCCAGTCTATGGATGTATCTCTAGCCTTTTGTCTTGAGTTCTTGTCTATCATTCAATGCCAAAGCCACTGACAAAGGAAAAGCCAGAGCAAGTTGTCTTGTGGTGCTACCGCTTTGCTAGATGAGCACTTGCATGCTACCATAACGAGCTTCATGACAGGTCCTTCCAGAATGACCTTCAGTGGAAAGCCTACCCTTACAGAAATCAGACAACAGGCTTTGCTTTTCAAAGGAAATGGACTATGTCAGGACCTCTAGAATTAAAGCCCAGATCATGTTAAAAGGACAGAATTGGGCAAAGGAGTGTTTCAGTGATAGAGTGCTTGTTTAGCATGCATGAGCCTGTGGATTTGATCAACACCACACACAGGTATACACACAAAGGAAAAATTTTCATATATTTATATAAATATATATATTTTTTCAAGGTGTATAAGATTATACAGTAGCCTAGAAAAATATACACTATAGAAACAGATTGTCCATGTTTTCCCTGGATTTCTTTCTTTAATCCACTTGCATTTCCTAATTTTGTATTAATAGATTGATATACTTCATAATAATAAAATGTCTTTTTTATCAGGGACTAGAGCATTTTCAGTTTGCTATTTTAGTCTTTCATTTACTTTCCTAGCACTTAACAAGATAGACATATTACCTTTATTCAATGAGTTTCTTCCTCAATGCCATAGATTAGAATTTATTGAATGATCTATATCTGAGATGAGTTTCTGAAAAGGATAACATTGGCGTAGCTACAAGAGACACAGTTTCTGTGTCAATAGGATTATAACAGCTCTAGATTTCCCTTCTATATCACAGCTAGGTTTTTTAATTTCTCAAAAGTAAGGAATTTTCCATTAGTTTGAAAACTGATTGAATTTTAACTAACCAATATTTTATTTTAAATGCAATTGTTTTTACTTACTTTATGAGAATGGAAAACGGCAGCTGTGAGAAATTCTATGATATGTTGCTGCCTTTATTTTTACCTCAAGAACTACTTGAATAATTTCAGTCATTTTATTATAATAAACACTGCAATGACTGAGCCTTATTTTCCTTTTCAAGCTACCTAAATATTTTTTCTCATCAAATAATAAGAAGTGAAGTTATTTATACAACTGAATCAATTATTTAGTTTTGAATATATAAATGTATCACATTTTACTTACTGAAGTATTTCTCTTGGGTTCTTAAGAACTACAGACATTTTTTATAGAAAAGGACACATCTGAAAATCTGTATGATTTTCGACTAGAATGAACTTTTATATAGGGTACTTTTCATTAAATATTTAAAACCTTTATTGACTAAATGTTAAAAAAAACCTTGAAGTTAGAAAAAAAAATCATAGAAAATTTAAATTTACAAATTGATCCTTAAATCTTCATTTTAACCCATATTTCATACATTCAATTCTACAAAAACTTACAAAGCTTACCTTATAGTGTTATACAAAAGTCTTTCTTATTACCACAGTGATTGATTCTTTGACTTAATTTGATTTTTTTGCTTTGTAGGGAATGTATTAATTTCCAAAAGTCCATTAAAAATAATAGTTATGAAACTCCGTGTTTTTAAAATTGTTTTCTAGCCTAGGCCAATTTCCTGTTCTTCTGTTATAGGTTAGATCTGGGATATCCTCATATGCTCAGAGGTGGGACTTCTAGGAGGTGATTGGATCATGGGGGTGCTATACTCATCAGGTTAGTCCACTGACTTGCTATTAGGAAGTTCATGGTTGACTTGCTATTAAAAAGTAGGGACTGGTTGGAAGAGGTTGGTTACTGGGGACATGATCTAGAGGGATATGTTTCTTTCCATGACTCCTTCCTTTCCTCTTTACTTTTTGGCCTCCACGATGTGAGCAACTTGTCTCCAATGAACTCTTCCACCTCAGAGGCAGCTGCTCAAGCATGGACTGGGACCTCTGAAACTGTGAGCTAAAAAATTAGCTGCTCCTCCTTTAAATTGTGGGTTTCAGGTATTTTGTCTCAGTGACAAGAAAGTGACCAAGGCAGAGTTTGGTATCAGAAAAGTAGGATTGTTGCTGTGACTATATCTGACTATGTAGTTTAGATGCTTTTGAAACTGGTTCTCAGGAAGAGTTTGAAAATGTTGGCTAGCGAAGCCCTAAAATGCTGTAAACTAAACTTGATGAGTGATACTTATCAGAACTCAGAAGAGCAGAATGCTGATAGAAATGCAGATGTTTATAAAAGTCAGGCTTGGGAGGTTTCAGTTGGAAACAAGGAATCCACTGGCAGTTGGACTTGAGACCATGTATGCTACATGCTGGCAGAAAATTTGTCTGCATTTTGCCCACGTCCTGAGACTTTGCAGGACATTGAGATCAAGGGAGGTGGGCTAATTAATCTGGAGGAGGAAATTTCAAGGTGCAAACATCTATGCTATGGCATAGGTTATTCTAACCAGCATAAGTTATTCTTGCTTTCAGCAAGATTTACAGTGAAAATCAGGAGCAGAAAGCCCATTTGAAAAGCTTGGAATTTTGCTAGAAAGAAAGCACTACCAAAGGTGGGTCCTTGAAGAGTGTGGTTGCTGTAAGGATTAATATTAGCATGAAGCCAAGTCCTTTGCATCAGGACAATAGGAAACATGACTTGAGAGCATCTCAAGAATCAGCAAGGCCCCATCCTTCACTGGTTCAAAAAGAATAAAGGTAAACTCCTTTGAAAGACTATTTTTGAGAAAAGAGCCTCTGGGTCCCCTACTCAAGAAGGACCCATGTAGGAAATTCATTCCAAGGGCTTCATCTCATGGTGCTCAGCCTTCAAGGCATCCAGGGGCCATGCAGTTGTGATCAGGGACTAGCTACTGTCCAAACTGATGGCAGACCTTTGCATCATCCACATGGTGCTGGTTCTATGGGCATGCATAGTGCAAGAGTTGTGGGGTCAGGGAGGCTTCCACCCAGATTTCAGAAGGCCTGGGAGGCCAGGCAGAGTGCCCCTGAGAAGGAAGTGTGTGACTATGTGACAGTGAAGCCAAAGTTGCAGTGGAAATCCTAGGAAGTTGGAGAAGTGAGGAACGTGGAACATCTGAGGAAAAACACAGGCAGTGAGTGAATCAAATCCAAGAGAGGTCATGAGGGCTGGAATTGGCAATACCATAGGGACACGGCCAACCACATTCATTGGAATTTGCATTACATCACAACTTGCTTACATAGAGCTACAGAATTTGATATTTGCCCTGTTTGGTTTTGATCTTGCTTTGGTCTGATTCTTTTCTATCCCCATAGTTCTCCCTTTTGGAACAGGAATGGGAAGGCTTATGCTGCGTCAGTGTATGTTGGAAGTACTTAACTTTCTTTTTTATTTTTATAAAGCCTCCTAGCTAAGAGTTTGCCTTGGATCTCAGAGGAGACTTTGAAATCAGACTTTCTAGTGGTGCTAGAAATGTTAAAACTTTGGTGACTCTTAGAAATGGACTAAATGCATTTTGTATAAAGAGATGAACATGAATCTTTTGGAAGCCAGGGGCAAAATATTATGATTTAGATCAGGGGTGTCCTCCAAAAACCCCTGTGTTCAGAGGTGGGGTTTTAGAAGGTGATTGGGTCATGGGGGTGCTATAATCCAATGACAAGTCCATAGCTAAATGTGCTGTTGGGAGGTGGAGCCTGTTTGGAAGAGCAGTTCACTGGGGCTGTGACCTGAAGGGGATGTGTCTCCCTCCCTGGCTCCTCCTTTCTTTCTCTTCTTCCTGGCCAGCATGCCCTGAGCAGCTTTCCTCTGCTCAGATGCATCCACCATTCTGTTTCTGTGTCTGCCAATCACAATCTGAAACTTTCAACACTGTGAGGCAAAATAAACCTCTCTTTCTTTAAGTTGTAGATACTGGATGTTCTGTCGCAGCTGGAAGGAAAGTGACTGTGACATCATCTTATTTGGGGAGTGCTGGAGATTGACCCCACAGGCTGTAAGATACCATAACAAAAGACCCAAGTCCTCTCATGTCCAGTGTAAACTCATTGTTGTCACATGAATCTTTTAGAGGATGATGTGTTTTTCCCTGTGGAAGGAATGGAGTCTCTGTGTACAAACTAAAGAATTTCTGTGATATATTCTTAGACTCAGCTACTTAAAAATCTATTGATGGCTTATTGGGCTCCTGTCTTAAGGTCAGAATAAACATAGCAAGTCCTCTCTAATCTAGCTTTGTTTTAAACAAACTCCACTGACCAGAACAACCAAGGAGAAATGCCAATAATGCCTGGAAAAGTATACTAAGTTTAAACAGTAATGTACAGGGGAACAGGGAGAATTGCTAAGTGTTCTGTACAAAAGTTCTGGTCAATCTGTATGAAAACTGAAAAGTATTTTTACATCTCAACTATAGTTACAGTGTTTGAAACTTTTCTTAATGAATTTGTATTTTCAAAATAACTACTCTTTAGAACAATTGTATAGAACAATTGTATAAAAGACACAAAGACCATTTCTAACTGGTTCCACATACATTCTGTTTCATTCTTTGGTTAACACATTCATCCTAACACTAAACATTTGTCCATGCCAGTATTTTAGACAGGAATTAAAATGCAACAAATATAAATCCAAATGCCACCATATGAGTTCTGGTTAAATGTGAAAATTAAACAATTATATGTACTATCACTCTCTCTACAAATAATTCTTAAATGACGGTAAAATATTTTAAAAGGCATAAAACTATAAGAATAAAGAGAACGGGAGGAAAAAATGAGGTAGCATCAAAAACTGGAAGCTAAAAGTGTTTGCACTAAATAATTTAGGACAAAGTTTCTCAGGTTTGGTACTATTGACGTTTGGAGAAATATAGCTTTAATTTTTTTTAATGTGGATGTCTGTCCTGTGCACTGTAGAATGTTTGGCAACATCCCTGCCCTGTTGAATTGATCACCTCCACCCCAGTTGTCACAACCAAAACTGTTCCCAATTATTGCTAAATGTTCCCTAGGAGTAAAACTGTCCTTGTTTGAGGGTCACTAATTTAGGAAATCAAAAACGTCTTGAAGTGTCCCTAGGGAAAGTCCTGAAGCCAACTTATTCTGGCCAAGGAACCCACCCTAAATTTTGGAAAATACTAGGTAGGAAACAGGATTGGTTGAAAATCTATCTAAGAGGCAGGGTGGGTGCTCTATCTCCCCTTCTGCCAGAGAGTCGTTCTACAATGAGGCTGAGTCTGATGGATGCTGGGCTTGGAGGCACAGGCTCTATACTGAAAATCTAATATACAAGTGGGATCCCAGGCTGTATTGGTTGGATCTTGTGTCCCCACAAGTCCTCTTGTAACTTGGATGGGGCTGAGTCTGGCGTTCGTGATTGATTCGTTGTCTAGTGCTGGGATTGGTGATGTGAGTGCTGCACCCACCCAGGGATGGAGCCGACATACAGAGGAAGGGCGGGAGGAACCCATCTTCTGCCCTCTCTTGCCCACTCTGTTCCCGGTCTGCCATAAATGGCTCCCCTGCCCTGTCGCACTGCCTCGGATCCAACTGAGTATGGACTGGAAACCCCTGAGAACTGTAAGAAATAAACCTTTCCTTTCCTAATTTGGGCGCCAGGTATTTTTTCTCGGCAATGAGTGAAAAATAACTAAGACACAGACCCTGGCTCAACTCCACTTGGCAAACATTGGCTTTTAGGTGAGTACTTTCTAGGCTGGATATGCAAAGATCTTTTTTTCACAGTTACTCTTCACTTTTATTTGAAAAAATAAAAGTGAAGAGTAAGGGAGAAACTGGGCCGAGCAAAAGAGGAAAAAACAAGATAAAAGTACACCCGGGAGGAAGAAGTGCAGGCCACTCTGAGGAAAGCCACAATACTAAGCTTTTCTTGGTGTCTCTGTACTCCTGTACTGTACAAATCTTGAGGAAACCCATAGGAATGTCTACAAATGGATCCCGAGAGGCTGTGCTGGAATTCCATGCTTTGGCTGACAACAGATCTAGGCCATTTGATTGAAAACCTGCCCAGTTTCTGTGAGAAGTCCACGTGCAGGGCTATGGGAAATGTTCTGCACATGTGTTCTGGGATCTTGTAATTAATAGGTCACTACTTCCCCGGCCAGCTTTGCCACATCCTAATCTTCTGTGTCATTTCCCCTGAGAGACACAAATCCTCGTAATTCTTTGTGGGGTGCTGAGAGAGTAGAGATCTCTGTCTTCTATGCTTTTCAAAGTTGGAAGGAGGTGTAGACCCTATTTGCTGGGAGTCATGTGCTCTCTAGCTGCCTTGGTGTGCTGCGGCTCACTGGCTGGGTTAAAGAAAGAAAACCCTGCCAAAAAACAAGAGAAGAGTTAATGACCATCGAGCTTCCCTATTAGCCCAAATATGAGGAGCAGGTCAGATTTCCATGCTTCCTGTAGTGACACTGGAGTCTTTCTTTTTGAAGAGAAATCTGAAATCTTCCAGAGGCTCACAGGGGCAACTTTATTCTTTTGGATGATCTTGTTCTTCAGACAGTTCAGATGGGACTGGCTTTATTCTGAAAAGATGAATCCCATTATCTATCTCTGCCCCATTTACTGCAGTGGGCCTGGCAGGCATTCCTGAGTGGGGACCCTTCCATTCTGGCTTTCACTGATTAGTGCATGTCTCCTCTCTCCAAGTCTTACAGGTACTTGGTTTCCAGGATGCACGGTAGATGGTCCCCCGGGAACTGGTAGGACTCCCTTCCCATACATATGGATAACCTGCTGCACTTGACCAGTTAATGAGATATTGTAAGGGTCTCTGGATCTACTATCATCCCAGAGAATAGGAAGAGTCTTCCACAGACAACATCTCAAATGGGCTGAACTTAACCCAGTGTCGGGCACGTTGCAGACCCTCATGAGCACTCTTAGTGGCACCAAAGCCAGGACTCACACACCTCCTGGCAAAGTTTTGCCAGAGCTTGGTTTAGGGTTGCCATCTTAGCAAGACCCCACCTGAAAAATTATTTAAAAAGTAGAAATAGCTAAAGATGTCATTCTTTGCTTCTCCAGTACTGAACAAAAACAAAAACAAAAAAAGGAGCCTTGTGTTTAGAGTGGCAGCTGGTATCATTAAATGGGGTTTGACAAAGATACCACATCTCAATCACTGTGATCAGGACTGCTTTTTGGTTGAGTCTTAAATAGTCCACTGTTGGTTTCAAAATCTGTTTTTGTTTTGTTTTGTTTTGTTTTTTTTTCCATTTGTCCTTGGTAGGAAACTGACTGGTGATTTACAAAGTGTGATTGAAAATCAGAAAGTTACCCTGAATGTTTAATTTTTTAAAAAAAATTGCTACAGCTGGGAGTTTGGCTCAGCGGCTTACGTGCCTGTCAGGTAGGTGCGAGGTTGTGAGTTCAATCCCCGGTGCCGCAAAACATAAATAAATAAATAAATAAAATTTTAAAAAAATTTAAAAAATAAAAAATTGCTACAGTAGAAGACACATTGTCATTAAAAGACAGAAGACTCAAATGACTCCCCCTTGCTTCAAATACACTCATACCACCACTCTTGCCACTTTTAAAGCAGTTCTGGAAGTCCTCTTTCATGAGTCTTTAGTTGCATTGCCCTGGTTGCTTCCGTGTCATGAATTGACCACAACATTTACCTTTCATGGTCATTTTGACCTCAGGAAAGAGTTAGAATTTGTGTGGTGCTAGATCCAGTGGATAAGGACGCACCACAATATTTTTGCAAGCCTGCTTTTCCATTCAATGGCACTTAGAAGCACCATTCACTGTATTTTTTTAAATCATACCTCATAAAGACAGGAAAGCTGAGCATGGTGGCACATACCTGTAATCCCAGCACTCAGGAGGCTGAGACAGGAGGATCACTGTGAATTTAAGGCTAGCCTAGGCTACAAAGTGAGTTCAAGGCCAGCCTGAACTGTATAGTGAAACCCTATCTCAGAAAGACAAAAAAAAAAAAAAAAGGTGGAAAGAGGACTTCTAAAAATTGCTCTAGTAAGTGGCAAGAATGATGTTCAAAGTGAAAGGGAGTATTTTGAGGGGGATTAAAGGCAATATGTCTTTTCTGTAATAATTTTAAAAATTTAAGCATTAAACCAAATATTTTATGTCTATACTTGCCTCATAAATAAAGATATGAAGTCTACCATCCCTGTATTAACTAATTTCTGCCAGACTCTCTGTGATAAAATATCATTTTTAATTTACAAGTTTAATCATGTGTGTGTGTGTGTGTGTGTGTGTGTGTGTGTGTAAAACAAGGTACCAGTTTCAAAGATTCCCACGTGGCTATCTCCATTCTGACAGTTCTTAACCCACCAAGGAAGCAGTGTGTGGTGTGTCAGTTAGCAGGACTGTCTATTCCAAGTATATATTCAGAGGTCAGGAAATGACAATAGGTGGGTCTGCAGACTCAATGGATTCATTGTCGCGGGAACCTGAACTCTTCTCATTACCAGACCCACCATGATCAGCTGTATACATATCTTCTAACAAAGAGCCCAGCACAAATTGAAATTGTCTGGTCTCTTATTTAAAAATCATTAAGAACTGGGCGTGGTGGCACACGCCTTTAATCCCAGCACTCAGGAGGTGGAGGCAGGAGGACTGTTGTGGGTTTGAGACCAACCTGGGCTACAAAGTGAGTTCAAGGCCAGCCTGAACTACATAGTGAGACCCTGTCTCGAAAAATAGGGTCAAAAATTGAGCTCAGTGGCATAAGTGCCTGTCTGGCAGGCGTGAGGTTGTGAGTTTGATCCCCGGTACCAAAAATCAATCAATCAATCAATCAATCAATCATTAAGACTTTCAAGAGGGCAATAGCAGAATAAGAAACCACACCCAAGACCTTCTAGATGTGAAGTCCTGTGTGACTACCTGGTTCACACATCCACAAAGCTGGCCCCAACCCCAATTCTAACAGGGTTCCAGGATGATTTGTCAGGCTCTGAGCAATGTCACCCTGGACCCTGCACTTGACAGTCCTCGGAGTATTCAGATCTTCTTGTTTCCCAGCGTGGAGTTACCTAAGTAAATGGCCATGGACCCCTCTGGAAAGAACTAGGGAAATTGTGTCTTCCTGGGCGCCCATTCTTTCTTTTAATTCATGGGTTCTGGGACCCAAAACTAGCTCAGTTCTGGAAACTGGGCAAAGCAGGCTGACTTTTCATTGGGATGAGTGCCTTCACCCTTTATCCTTGACTTCTGTTCTTTTTTGCACAGATTACATACTACTTCTTTTGGCCACTCATTTTTTTTTTTCCAAAGAACTTCACATTCATTAACCATCCCCATAGCTCTGTGCAGATCAGGCCCCTTGGCTGTCCCAGCAGTCCTCCCGCTCATTACAATAGTTGCATCCACCTGGCTTCTGATTGCATTCAGTACTAGCCTGGTCTCTATTGGGTGGGGGTAGGGAAAGTGGGACAGAGCTGTTTTACAGACTTCCTTGCTATCAGTGTGCCCAGTTCTGTAAAGACAGATCTTCATACCTGCCCACAGAAGAAAGCTACCACTGAATTCTTAAATATGTGGGTGCCCCTCTCTCACCAGCACGTCCTCTATTACTTTGGCAATGTACACTTTGGACCATTTCACAAAGCAGAGTCACCTATTCCTCCCGCAGTGCATCCCCTCCAGTATGCCCGCTTCCCTGAGCCTTGTGATCCCTCTTCTGCCATCTACCAAGGCATTTCTGGCACTGCGCCCTCTCTTAGTGTAGCCCATTGCTTTCTGACAGCTTGTTTGCACCATCTCCTGGGGGACTTGCCAGAGTGTTGAGTACTGTATTCCAGGATTCTAACTGAAATTAATGCCATATCTGCCTTCATCTAACATCCTCGGAATTCCTCTCCCATATTTTCTCCTCATTTCTGGTGTTATCTACTGACTAAGTGTCACAGTTTAGATCTAAATTGTCCCTTAAAAGTCTCATGTGTTTAGAAAGGTGATTGGCTCATGGAGGTGCTCTCCTCATCGGTACATTAATCCATGGATGAGTTCATAGCTAGAAGAGATGTGCCATTGAAGGCATGTGTTCACAGGCTGTATCTCCCTCCCTGACTCATCCCTTCTTCCTCTGCCTCCTGGAGGCCATGAGGTGAGCATGTGTTCTCCACCGTGCTATTACACTATTATGTTTCTATCCTGGAGCCAGATGACAATGGACTAAATCCCCCAAAACTGTGAGCCAAATTAAACCTTTCTCTCTGGAAGCTGTGGGTGTTGAGTATTTTGTATTTGGGAAAGTATAGTAATGGGAAAGTGACTAACACACTAAATCAGTGATGGTGAACCTTTTGGAGCTTTCAATGATACAAAGAGTCAGCCCACTACAGCACATGTGCCATAGGTTCACCACCACTGCAATAAGTATTCCAATTCCTTTTATGTGTTGTTTCTTTCCTTGCCAGTTGAGTGAGTGCCTAGTGGCCAGGGTAGGATGTTGGGGAAAATCTGAGGAGACACCTGCTGTTTGTAGCAGGATGGTCCCTGCATTGTCTTCAGAAAAAGGAAAATAGTTCAACATAGTACTCAAAACATTTACCAGAGCAAGCAGGCAAGAGAAAGAAACAAAATGGATATGTGCAGGAATAAAGAAGTCAAATTATCGTTATTTGCAGATCCTCTACATAGAAAATGCAAAAAATTCCATCAGAAGACTCCTAAAACCAATAACCAAAATAAAATATGTAGCTAAATTACAAAATAAACATGCAAAAATTAATAACTTTCCTGTACACCAATAACGAACTCACTGAGAAAGAAATTAAGAAACCAGTACTATTCACAACCACATCAAGCAATATTAAATATGTAGGAATTGATCTAACCAGTGAAGTGAAGGACCTCCACAATGAAAGCAACAGTACTCTAAAAAGGGAAATTGATGAGGACATCGGAAAATGGAAAGATATCTCCTGCTCCTGAAGAGGCAGAACCAATATTGTCAAAATGGGCCTACTTTCAAAACTGGTATACAGACTTAAAGCAATATCAGTCAAAATACTCACAGAAATAGAGAAGACCATTCTAAAATTCATGTGGAACTAGAAGAGACCCAGAATACCAAAGGCAATCCTGGGCAACAAGAGCAAAGTAGGAGGCAGCACAATCCCAGAGTTGAAGTTATATTACAAAGGTACAATGATGCAAACAGCATGGTACTGGCACAAAAACAGTTACACAGATCGGTCAAACAGAGCAAAGGATGCAGAAACCACCCCAGGCACATTCGCATATCCAATCATTCACAAAGGGGCCAAAAACATACATAGAAGGAAAGATAGCCTCTTTAATAAATGGTGCTGGGAAAACTTGCTATCCACTGGCGGAAGATGTGCCACACTAAAATCAAAATGGATCAAAGTTCTGAATGGTAAAATAGAAACACTTAATCTGCTGGAAGATAAAATAGGTAAAATTCTTGAAGACAAAGGAGTAGGCAAGGACTGTCTGCACTGTACTCCAATTCCACAAGAATTAACATCGAAAATCAACAAATGGGGTATATCAAATTTCAAAGCTTCTGCACAGCAAAAAAACCAAACCAAACCAAAAAAAAAACAACAACAACAACAAAAAACCAATAGAGTGAAGAGAAGCAGCCTACAGAATAAAGACATTTTTGCCAGCCCATCATAGACAGAAGATTAACACGTAGAATATATAAAGAACTGAAAAAAATTATAACTCCCAAAGTAAAAGACCCAATCAAAACTGGTCAAGTAAAATTAATAGAGACTCCTCAGAAGAAGTACAAGTAGCCAATAAATACATGAAAAAATGTTTAACTTTGGTGAGCATCAGAGAAATGCAAATGAAAACAGCACTGGTATTCTATCTTACTCCAGAAATCAAGTGAAAATAAATTGAACAACAAAAGATGGAAGGGGCAAGGAAGAAAACAGAACCATTCTACATTATTGGTGGGAATGTAAACTAGTACAAGCACTATGGCAATTCCTCAAAAAACTAAAGTTGGCTATTTTTCTTCTAGGTATCTTCCTGAAAGATATAAAGACATCATATTACAGTGATACATGAATACTTATGCTTATAGTAGTACAACCCATAATAGCTAAATCTTGGAAGTAGCATGTATGTCCATCAACAGATAAATGGATAAAGAAAATGATATTAATACACAATGGAGTATTACTATACCATAATGAAGGATAAGTTTTGAATCATTTGTAGGAAATGGATGCACCTTGAGACCATAATGTTAAGTGAAATAAATCAGACACACAAGCTTAAATATCGCAAGGTTTCTCTTTTTTTTTTTGTACCAGGGATCGAACTTGCAACCTCACACCTGTCAGGTAGGTGCTTACACCACTGAGCTAAATCCCTGGCCCTATTTTTTGAGACAGGGTCTCACTATGCAGTTCAGGCTACCCTTGAACTCACTTTGTAACCCAGGCTGGTCTCGAGCTCACAGCAATCCTCCTGCGTCAGCCTTCCGAGTGCTGGGATTAAAGGCATGTGCCACCATGCCTGGCTCACGCGGTGTTTCTTATATGAAAAACCCAAAATATAAATAAAGAACAAATTAAAATATAAATAATAAGAAGTAGGGAGATAGAATTCTATCAAATGGGAAGGGGATCAAGAGACGGAAGGATGGGAAGGGGGGAGGGGAAAGAGGTGAAAAAAGAATCAAGATGTGTTATGTGCATGTACCAACTGCCAGCTAGGAGTGGAATCATTAGATATTGCAAACATGTGCTAATAAAAAATAAAAACTGAATAAAAAGGAAAGAGGACTACCGTAGTGAGGGTTGACACTGACTCAGTTCTCGGGCATCTCAACATAGGGCCCTTATCCTATTGTCAGGCTCATACTCTTTGTCAACCTGGCTCTGACCTTGTCGTAGCAAACCCGTCTAGTTTGAGGAATTAAGATTTTTTTTTTTTGAGCTATACATGGTAAATTCTAAGCCAGGCCCTCGGTTTTCTCCATACCTGCTAGCAAAGAAAAGAAATTCATTATGTGCAACCAAGGAAGGCCACTGGCTTTCACACTTAACTTGTGAAAGTTGATTAATCACTCTTAATCTTTCCCTTTTCCGAAGCATCAGTGGAGCACAGCAATAGCCACCTGTACTCTCCTGTAGTATTGTTTTCACCATGGTGTTTTGCACCTGGTACAATTCCCCAGCCTGAACATTGTTACTGTGAGGGCAAGATATAACAGTTGTACCATTGCCCTGTGCTGTCTGTCCCCAACCCCAGGAACAGCACTCTCACTGCCAGCCATGTGGTACAAACTGTGGCTCCAAAGTTCCATCTGACAACTGGATTTTCAGTCCCGTTCTGGTAGCAGATTTTCACAGGTTAGTTTTCTCAGCAAGCAGACTCAAGAGACAGAGACTGGGGAACAGGAGGTTGATCAGTGAGTGGCCTGGGGATTAATACCTATGGGAGAAGCAAGGGCAGGGAACCAGGATTGTGCAGAGGGAGAATCTGGCTGGATCAGAGACTTCTGCTGACCCTATAGGGAGCTCTGAAGCTGGGTTGGCTCTCCGGAGGGTCTCACGGTACAGCGCAGGCCTGGCCTGCTCCCTGCGCTGAACAGTCGTTAAATGACATCTGCTCTGACACGGGGTCTTGACCACAAGTGAGGCAACTCTCTGAAGTAGAAATCATTCTATAACAGGCAGGCTGAAGAGGGCTGCCTGCCAGCAGCATTTGAGCAGCTCGGAGACCAGTCTGTGTAGGGATCTGGTTGCATTGCCTCACCCCACTGCGGCTCATCCCGGCGCCCACTGCAGTGTACTTTAGCAGCGTGAATACTGACCACCACCACCACCGCTGCCCGCCCTGGGGCTGGAGCCCAGGCCCAGGCATGCACTTGTCACTGACTGAGCTGTAGCCCCAGCCTTTACATTTTGATCTGACCAAAAATTGTGCTGTAATTAGATCAAGAAATGTGTGTATGAAGCATGAAAATTAAAATCCTTTTTTATGTGGTAGGAAACGAAGAGATCATGAAACAGACTGCACAAATGGTATGATTCACTCAAATATTTTTGTCTTCCCTTTGTTAAGGGAACCACTTTGTCTACTCGTCAAGAACATCTTATATTTCTAAAATTTTTTTCAATATTTTTCCTTTTTTCTCTTCTCTTCTTCTCTAACTCTTCTTCCTTCTCCTTCCTCTCTATTTCTATTTCTTGATTTCTCTGTTTCTGTCTCTGTCTCTGTTTCTGTCTCTCTCTGTGTCTGTGTCTCTGTCTCTACCTCTGTCTGTCTCTCTCTTTCTGTCCCCTTCCCATACTAAGGACTCAACCCAGGGCCTTCTCACTGAGCTAGTTCTGTGGCCCTTTTATGTTTTATTCTGAGTCAGGGTCTCACTCACTAAGTTGCTTAGGCTGGGCTCAAACTTGCAATCCTCTTGCCTTAGTCCCCCAGAGTGCTGGGAGTACAGATGTGTACCACCACACTCCGCTTCCAACAATTTTTTAATGGTAAAGAAAGGCATTTTATTAGCTCAGTGGCCTAAGCACCTGCCTGGAGGCACGAGGTTGTGAGTTTGATCCGCAGTACCAAAAAAAAAAAAAAAAAAAAAAGGAAAGGCATTTTGCATGTAGTTTTTGTTCTTTTGTTTTCCTAGACAGGAAGTAAACTACCAGTTCAGTGCTAGATACTTGGCACCTTTAGTGTCAGTAAAGGTAGAAAGCATTGACAAGTTGTCTCTTATTATTTTAATTTTTATGTAATAAAGTTTTGTGTTTCCAGTTGTATCATTGATTGGACCTGTTCATACATCTTCACCAGCAGCCAGGGTATCTCTCTGGTGGATAATTCTGATGTAAATTACTTGAGCTCAGTGCTTTCAAACCAGTTTGATAAGTCTTCCTTAAAGGTCCTGAAGAGCTGCCCTGGCCAGGCAACCTGAAATCTACAGTCTCCCAGAGACTATCACAGGGTGACCAGTTCATAGTTGGGAAGTGTCTTAGTTACATTTTCTTGTTGCGTAGACAAAATACCCAAGACCTAGTTAAAAGGGGAAAGGTTTATTTAGCTCACACTTTGTAGAGATTTCAGCCCATAAACAGCTAGCTCCAAAGCAGGGTGGCACATGGCAGAAGGGCAACAGTTCATGGTGGCAGAAGACAGCAAAAGCAACAAGGGGGAGAGAGAGGACAAGTCTCTTTTTGTCCCTTATATTGTAAGCAGGCCGCCCACCCCAGGGCAGGTGTGGCACTCACCCCTTAATCCCAGCATTGGACCATGAATCAGTCACAAACTCTAGATTCAGCCACCTCTGAAAAGCCTTCCTCCCCATGACTGCCTGAGGCTTTGAGGGACCATCTAGACACAAACCAAAACAGGACGTTCCTTACAGAGTTTCTTGTAAGTAGCCTTGTGGGTGAGCTACCCAAGTGGAACTTGATGACTCTGATGAGCTTGGCCATGGACAAGTTCTTTTTGGCCTTGCCCCATGGATTTGTTCATCATACTATTTTCTTTCTTGACTTTCTGGCATCCTCTTATTGTTTGTTGTTTTTTTCTTTTCTTCAGTACTGAGAAATGGACTCAGTGTTCCACCACTGGGCTACATCACCAGCTCTTTTTAATTTTTATCTTGAGATAGACTGGGCTTGAATTCACTCTCTTCCTGCCTCAGTCTTCTGAGTAGCTGGAATTACAGATGTATGGCACTGCTCCAGGTTCTCTTTCTCCCACGGTCTTCTTCTAAAACAAGGAATGACTGAATGCACGGACACAGAGCCTGTGACACCCAGGGCCAACTGGATTAAAGAACACAGGACAGTGGTGGAGAACATCTTAGCTCAATGGTACAGACTCGTTCAGTGTTCCATCCTTTTGTCTATTTTTATTTTCACATTGTAGAATCACTATGGAAAGTTTGGTTCTTCACTTTTGCTGTAAAACCAAGTATTCATTTTTGTTTGCTTGCTTTTTGGCTCCTTTACATAATATAAAATTACATCTTAACAAGCACAAGGGGCATCGATGCCAGGTCTCCATTACTTGCTGAACAGCTATTAAGTAGATTGCTCAATTTTAATCTTCCAGACAAGTTTACAGCTCGGAAGCCTGACCCTGCCTGGAGAGTCTTTTGGCAGCTCCTGTATAAGAATGACACGAAACGTGGGTCAGGGGTGGAAAGAAGTTAGGGCAGATGCAATTATTTTTGCAACTTTAAGACTTTAGTTTTTGTAATAAACTGTGAGTTGTTTTGTTTTTGTTTTTTGGGTACTGGGGATTAACTCATGACCCCACACTTGCCAGGCAGGTGCTGATGCTGCTGAGCTAAATTCCCAACCCTGTTTTTTGGGGGTTTTTTGGTACTGAGGATTGAACTCATGACCTTGTGCTTTCCAGGCAGGTACTGTGCCAGTGAGCTATATCCCTGGCCCTGGTTCATTTTTTTAAACAGCTAATTCATATTAATGATACAAGGAAACATGGCTGAAAATCAAGTCTCCTTTTGTGATACAATATTAAGATAAGCATTTTAAAATTTTTGATCATGGTTTCTGCAATACTCTTTCCCCACCTAGGGCTATATAGAAACTAGAATTTCTTGCCAAGTGTGGTGGCGCATGCTTATAATCCCAGCACTTGGGAGGCTGAGGCAGGAGGATTGCCATAAGTTTGAGGTCTGCCTGGGCTACATAATTTAAGGCTAACCTGTACTACACAGTGAGACCTTGTCTCAAAAAAAAAAAAAAAAAAAAAAAAGAAAAGAAAAAAAGAAAAAACACACAAAAGAAAGACAGACAGAAAGAAAAGAAAATAGAATTTTTCTTCCTTAAGGTGGATCATAGAAACTTTATTCTTCCCCCCAAATCACTCTGTCTCTCTCTTTGTTTTTTCTTTTTTTCTTTTCTTTTCTTTTTTTTGGGGGGGGGAGGGGGGACAGGATCTCACCATGTAGTCCAGGTTGGCCTCAAACTCACTATGTAACCCGGGCTGGCCTGGAACTCTCAGAAATCTTCCTGCCTCAGCCTCCTGAGTGCTGGGATTACAGGTATGTGCCACCACGCCCAGTCAAATTTCTGTCCTGAAATTAAGGATAAAGAAATTTTGTGCCCAATCCATGTTCTACCATAAGCCATCAGAGAGGCCACGTGGTGCTGCCCCATGCCTTGGAGGAAGAAATGCTGTCCAGAAAGGCCACTGCTACATTTTCTCTCATAGTCCACCAACAATCGCGCCTATGCAGTGCAGTCTCCAAGGGAACGCAGAGACAGAGGGTTCCAAGGCCTTCTGGCAGCTGAGTAGCTGAAGCGTCTTGAAGGCAGGAGCATCTGTCCTTGTCCTACACAGCTCTTCATCTGCATGTTTTGTAATAGCTTTCATAATAAATCAGTAAACATAATGGGTGTTTCCCTGAGTTAGCAAATTATTCAAACACAACGGGTGGGTTTGGGAACTCCTTTTTTTTGTACCTGGAATCAAACTCACGACCTTATGCTTGCCAGGCAGGCGCTGTCCGCTGAGTGTATCCCTGCTCCAGGGGGACTCCAGTTTACAGCCAGCTGGTCAGAAGCACAAGGGAAAACAACCTGGGCTTGCAGCCGGCACCTGTGTGTGGGGAGGCTGCGCACTCTGGCCTCAGCCTGCAGGGACAGGACAGCGTCTCTGGGGAGATCTTGTCAGAGGTGACGGATTAGAGGATACTCACCTAATATCCACTGCTGAGAATGGTTTCTTGCTTGGTGTATGAGGAAAAGCTCCCACACATCTGAGACCAGAAGTCTTTACAGTGATTGTTGAGGTGTGAGAGTAGAGGGGG
>RJWM01034539.1:0-19633 GCA_004363535.1 Dasyprocta punctata | reverse complement strand
CTAAAATAAAGTCAAAATGGATCAAAGATCTGAATATAAAAACAGAGACACTAAACTTACTAGAAGACAGAGTAGGTAAAAATCTCGATGACATAGGAGTAGGCAGAGAGTTCATGAACAAAAATCAGATAGCACGGGAAACACTTCCCAGAATCAACACCTGGGATCTCATCCTACTAAAAAGTTTTTGCATGTCAAAAGAAATCTCCAACAGAGTGAAAAGAAAACCCACAAACTGGGAAAATATCTTAGCCAATTGTCCATCAGACAAAGGACTTCAATCTAAAACATATAAAGAATTAAAAGAAATCAGGCCCCAAAAATTCAAGGACCCAACCCAAAAATGGGCATCTGAGATGCATACACACTTCTCAGAGAAAGAAATACAAATGGCAAATAAATATATGAAAAAATGTTCAACATCAATGGTCATTCGGGAAATGCAAATTAAAACAATGCTGAGATTCCATCTCACTCCAGAAAGAATGGCCAAGATTAAAAAATCAATCAACAACAAATGCTGGAGGGGCTGTGGGGAAAAAGGAACTCTCCTCCACTGTTGGTGGGAATGTAGACTGGTGCAGCCACTGTGGAAGTCAGTGTGGAGATTCCTCAAGAAGCTAGGATTACAGATCCCATTCAACCCAGCTATCCCACTTCTGGGCATCTTCCCAGAAGAATTGAAAACATCATACCACAGTGATATCTGTGCACCTATGTTTATAGCAGCCCAATTTGTAATAGCCAGATCTTGGAAACAACCCAAGTGCCCATCAATCAAAGAATGAATAAAAAAGATGTGGTATTTTTATACAAAGGAGTACTACTCAGCTATTAAGAAAGATTGCATTGAGACTTGTAAGCAAATGGTCACGACTTGAGACCATACTCGTAAGTGAGATAAATCAAACCCACATGTGTAAATACCGTATTGTCTCCCTAGTGTAAGAAACATAAAAGTATATATGATCCAAAATCTGTAATAAACACTACGTAAGGGTAAAGAACAGCTCAAAGTGCAAGAGTAACTGGGAAGGGAAAAGGTGGAAAGAGAAAAGGGAAGAGGAAAAGATATAAACCTGTATATATGTATATGTAAGATAACTAGAATGAACACACTGTTGAATCTACTCGTTGTTGAGAAAGAACAGTTAATGCTCATATGATTAGATTAATTTTACATGTCTATATCTGTTAATGTAAGTAACCATTTTAAAGATAACAATGCACAATATTGCAAGCATTGTCAAGTTTCTGTCATCCGATTTTGTAAATCTGCAATGTTACTGTAGTGTATTTACTCTAGTCATTTATTTGTCTTTTTTGCTTGTTGTTTTTGTTTTATATGTCTTTTTTTCTGTTTTTTTTTTTCGCTAAAATAAAAAAAAAAATTCGGCACTGTAGCCTTTGTGGAATTACCCTGCAACAGTTTGCAGGCCAGTTTGCAGGCGTAAAGATGAGATGCTGCCTTCTTATCTCCTTGCTGCAAAGAGTCTTCCTTTCGGTGTGGCTTGGCTTGGGAATTTTCCTGCAACAATATAAACGTTCTTTATTTACAGTGTTCACTTGTAGTGTTTTAAGAATGTGTACTGCCACGTGCACATTCCCTGTATACCTTCAGGTGTCTTGTGAGTACTGGAGTTTAAAACTGGACAGTATAAAGTAAATTAAATCAGGGATACAGCTCAGTTGCACAGGGCGTGCCTGGCAAGTGCGAGGCCCTGAGTGCAAGTCCTCATACCAAAAAAAAAAAAAAGTAGATTAAATATTCATGATGTATTTTAGAATTTATAGCTGTAGTATGGCTATTACATGAAAGAAACCCTTATCCTTTGCTTCCTATCGCTCTCCTTGTCTTCACATAGTTCGGTATACTTTTTTGGTTTTTAGTAATTGCTACTTTGTAGCTGCCTGGAGAAAAGGCACCTCCTGCTCAGGTAGCTGGGAAGGGCTTAAGGAGAGGAGTTAGTAAACTGCAGGGAACTGCAGTGTCTGAGAAAGGAAGGAAAAACAGATGGAACATTAAAAAACTGGTGTAACCCAGTGAGACACTGGAGTGGAAATTCCTTTGTTTAATGCTGAGAAGGAAGAAACACTATACTTTCGGGGGAAAAATTTTGATGCTTCCTGTTATAACACATTTAAAAAACATAATTGTAACACTGGTTTCGAAGGGTTTCTTGTCAATCCCACAGGGAAGAAGGATGTTGGAAAGGTGGTAGCACATACTATCCCAAAGCGATGTGTTAAAAAAAGAGACAGAGCCCCAGCCTTCCAGATTCCAAGGGGTCTCCTGAGACCACCTCCTTTAGTAACGTGAGACTTGAAACCTTTGTAGAGACTTCTAGCCTAACCTGGCAGGAAAAATGAGGAGAGATCAGTAGGTCTTTTTAAAGTGGACCAAAGTTTTATTGATATAAAAACAAAACAAAGCACCTCAGTTTCTACTGAGGGAGAAGACATTATAAGAGGAGACTAGATCCACAATCTTGCTTCTATTTTTCTCCTAAAATATATATTTTTCTCCTCTGCAATTTATGCCAAGAGAATTAAATTCATTTTCAGCATGTCTTTTCTTTCTTCCTCTTTCATCTCTTCTTTTTGTCCTTTTTCTATATTAGGAGCTGGCAAAATTTTTGTGAAGGGCCAGGCTTTACAGGCCAAACCATTTCAGACACAAGTGTTTGGTGCTACTTGTGGTGCAAAATGATATATGAATGAACGTGTGCTGCTGTGCCCTGTGATGCTTTATTTATAAGGCTGTGGGCCAAATTTGGTTCAGGACATACAGTAGTTTATCTGCCCCTGTTCTGTGTTATAATAGTTTAAAATTCACAGAAGACATATAATTGTCGCTAAGTGTTTGAGAAAGTAAGGTAGCTATCTGGGAGAAAATAAATTTGTGTCCACACCTTGCACGTCTTTAAAAAGCTCAAAGATTTAGTGATAAAAAGAAATAACAGAAGAGAATAGGGGCTGGGGATATAGCTCAGTGGCATAAGCGTCTGCCTGGCAAGTGCAAGGTCCCGAGTTTGGTTCCCGGTACCAAAGAAAAAAAAAAAAAAAAAAAAAAGGAAATTACTTTAACATCTCAAAATAGGTCGAGTCTTCTAATTAAATAGAATTATTTTAAGAATGATTGGTTCAACTACAAATCAATGAAGAAAATAAATCACTATCCCTTAGGGATAATGCTACAGCTTGAGTCCACAGGAAAGAAAATACATATAATTTTAAAATATTTTATAAAATCTTTAATTGGCGCATAATACATGTATTGATGGGATAGAGTATTCAATTCAAAATATGCACAAAATGTTTGTTAAATAAGTAAATCAGAATAGTTAGCATTTTTTCCTCCAATATTTGGTTAAGATTAAGTGTAGTCTCCTCAAGCATTTATATTTCTCTGTATTAGGAAGCCAGCTATTTTGAAATGCATCACACACTGGTGTAGACTGAAGTTACCCTATTGTGCTATAAAACTCTCAAACCATTTACATGTAGTTTGATATCAATTCTTTAGCCTCTTTCTATTCCTTTCCCCTTCTATCCTTTCTAGTTTCTAGCTACCATTATTCTATCCTGTTCTTCCATGAGGTTAACATGCTAACATGTTAACTTCACATATAAATGAGAACATGTGCTGTTTGTCTCTGTGCCTGCAGTTTCACTCTTTTTTTAAATGGCTAAATATGGGCCTACAGGTCAGAATGGTGGTGGAGATGATCAGACAAGGCCAGCCTTGGCCTCAGGTTCTGAGTGTCCTGTTTGTTATTCCTTTCTGCAGATTAATGACAATTTATTATTTTTATGTGCAGAAAACTCAAGAGTACACTCAGCTCAGTTTAGTGGCAAGTTCTTTAGCTTTACTTTTTCCAGCTTGGCAATGCAGGTCACAGATTTGGGACCCAGGACATTGCCTCCCCAGTGACGGCAGATCTTGTCATATCTGTCATTGTAGTGGGTCCTGATCGCCTCCACCAGCTTAGCCAGTGTGCCTTTGTCTTCCAAGTTGACCTGTGTGAAGGCAACGGTGGTGCAGGTCTTCCTGTGGACTGGGTGCCCCAGCCTGGCCTTCGCCTTGATGATGCAGTAAGGGACCCCCATCTTGCAACATACGGGAAGGAAGGAACACAACCAGCTCAATGGGGTCTGTATCGTATGCAATCACCACCTGCTGAGCCTTCTTGTTCTCTTTCTGTATTCATCCACCGATGGACACCTTGGTGTCTTGGCTACTGTCAATGGTGCTGCAATAAACATGAGAGTGCAGGTATCTTTTTGAATTTGATTTCATTTCCTTTAGTGTACACCCGGGAGTGGGGTAGCTGGTCTTACAGCTTGTAGCTAGATGTTCCCCAAAGCCTCACGCACTCAGAGGCGGGATCCTGGGTGTGTGATAGTGGATTAGTTCACTAATGTTGCAAAGTAACATCTGGTCTGAGGAGTGGGTCATTGGGGCTTGGCCTAGAAGGGTCTCTCTCCTTCCCTCCTCCCTTGCTGTTTCTCTGCTTCCCACTGCCCTGCCATGGACTGTTTCTGCTCTGCATGTCCCTCTTCCATGCCACTGTGCCTTGGAGCCAGCCAACTATGGACTGAAACTTCTACAGACTGTGAGCCAAAATAAGCCTCTTTTCCTCAGAGTTGTGAGTGTTGGGTACTGTGCCTTGGCAATGAGAGAGTAGCTAAGACAGCTGGATTATATGACAGCGCTATTTTTAGTTTTTCGAGGATCCTTCCTGCTGTTTCCGCAATGGCTGTGCTAATTTACATTGCCACCATCAGTCTCCTTTCTCCTCATATTTGCCAGCATTTGGTATTTGTCTTTTTGGTAGTAGCTATTCTGATTGGGATGAGATGATTTATTACTGTGGTTTTGATTTGCATTTCCCTCATGTATCGTGCTATTGAGCATTTTCCATATTTGTATCAGGCATTTACATGTCTTCTGTTAATTCAGTTTTGTGGTACTGGGGATTGAACCCAGAGCCTCACATATACTAGGCAAACACTCTACCACTGAGCTACATCTCAGCTTCGCTTTTATTTTGAGACCGGGTCTCTCTCAGTTGTGTAGGCTGGCTTCAAACTTCCAATTCTCCTGCCTCACCTCTCAAGTAGCTGGAATTACAAGCATGTATCACTATGGTCAACTGTTAAGTATTTCAAAAGATGTGCTCTGCGCTATTCATAACAGGAAATATACAAATTTAAATGATACTTAAACACTATTATTCACATATCAGATAGACAATATAATCCAGGTATTTGATGAAAACTGGGTTTAGTGAAGCACTGTTTTATACTGTTGCTGGAATACTAATTGATACAACATCTATGGAGGGCAGTTTGGAAAAATCTTTCAAAATTTGAAATGCACAGGTAAAGGTGATGGCACATGCCTGTAATCCTGGTACTTGGGAGGCTGAGGAAGGAGGATCGCTGCAAGTTTGAGGCCAATTTAAGCTACATAGTAAGTTCAAGTTCATCCTGAACTACATAGTGAGGCTCTGTCTCAAAAAAAAATTTTTTTTGAAACGCACATCTTTTTTGATGCTGCAACTTACCAAAGAGTTTCATCTATAGATATAACTGGGCATATACAAAATGATGCACA
This sequence comes from Dasyprocta punctata, assembly GCA_004363535.1. Classification (NCBI taxonomy): domain Eukaryota; kingdom Metazoa; phylum Chordata; class Mammalia; order Rodentia; family Dasyproctidae; genus Dasyprocta; species Dasyprocta punctata. The sequence goes on along the minus strand of RJWM01034539.1, from coordinate 14,013 downwards.
TATGCAGTAGTAGTTGTTATTGTACCTTTTAAAAAATACCATAGATACAGCTCAGTGGCATAAGTGCCAGCCTGGCAAGTGCAAGGTCCTGAGTTCAGTTCCTGATACAAACAAACAAGCAAATGAACAAAACAAACAAAACAAACCATACATAGGAAATGATATTGTCCACCAGTAGTGGATTGCTATCTCTCACTGACATATTTGTACCATGAATATTGTATAGATGTAAAAAAGGTATTAAACAAAACCACTCTGTGTTCTGATATAGAAAGATCTTTGACTTATGTTATTAGGAAAAAAGTTCCAGAATAGATGCCTGGTGTGCTTGGAATTGTATAAAAAGGAGGATGCATGATGTACATTTGTATGTGTTTGTATAAAAGTCTCTGGAAGGATACATGAGAAACTAGTAATGGTGGCTTTCTGTTTGAAGAGATGGGAAGAATTAATTGGCTAGGTCATAGAAGTAAGGACATTTTTCCCTCCATGCCTCTTTATTAGTTTTACTTTTTGAGATATGCAACACATTAATATTTTTTAAAAAGTCAGAGATATTCAAATATTCAAATAACTTCACCTTACACACACACACACACACACACACACACACTTCATTATTATGGGATTTGTAGATCATTATAGTATAAAACTGACAAGTCTCTTGTAAATCTTGAAGAGATTTTCTGCTCTGTGTGTGGGAAGAAGGCTACATAGGATAATAAACTTTTCCTACATACTTCCTGATTCCTCACTCTGAATAGACACAAGAAGAGGCTTGTATGTGGTGTAAGGTGGACTGGGCTGCCTTGGGCAGCACCAAGTTCCCCACTGCTAGACTTGTCCAAGCACATGGGGACACTGCATTTTGGGGGGCTATTGTAGAAAGAGTAACAACTTTAAGTCACTTCCTCCATTCCAGTCTAAGATTCTTTAAGAAAAAATTGAAGTGAGTACCATGCATTTTATCATAAGTAATAGAATGTTTCTGAAAAAATCCTAGAGCTGCATGCACTTTACAAACTAGTTTGAGGATTACAAAATACAATTGTGGTGGAAGGAGAGGCAGGAAACGGCATCCTTGGGGATGCAGAAGGCACTGGGGAGGAGGAGGCCCAAACCCAAGGCCATGAAGATACCTGTGTCAAGCCAAATCACCTTAATAGGTCAGAGTGTGTCGTGGGGCAGGTTTCAGTATTTTGCCGGCAGAAGAGAGCAGAGCACAACACGTCAATTCCCTGAACACCATGCAAGGTGCAGATGGAGAGCAATTTTTAAGGAAATGGCTAGAAATTGTTGAAATTGATTTTCAAATCATCCTTGTTTGTTTGGCTGGTGAAACACCTGGCCGCTAGCCCTGTGAGGCATTCTCATTTGAAGTCTGCATTAGCTGGCGCTCATACCTTAGCTGTCTGTGGCATCTAACATGGCAGAAGATGCTCAGTAAATTCCTGATGAGAATCATGCCAGACAGTGCAGTGTTTTTACACGGAGCGCTTGAAAAAGTGACAGAGGCAGTGTGGCCAGTGAGGGATCAGTAGCCTTTCTCCCACTGTCTTTCCTTTTCCCTCATCCCTTTCCTTGTCCTTCTTTTAAAGCTCTGGCCGTAGGCCATCTATGATGACTGAGTGACCGGTGGAGAAATAGCGCACTGATGGTGCTCAAAGTGTTAAAAAGCTGCACGTGGTCAGATGTATTCCTACCGTGCTGTCAGTACGAGGGACATAATGACACTTTTTCTAATGCCTTGGGGAAAGCTGACGGTCCGAGTTGTTAAAGTTCCCGGGGAAGTACACTTAGACACCAAGGAGACATCATGGATGGGAAGGGTAGTGAGAGGGCATAAAGAAAATTTTGAAGACTTACGGAGTTGCTTACAGCATAATGGTTAATTTTGTGCATTAATTTAAACACATAAATGGCTGGACCATCACGTCTGGGTATTTGGTCAAACATTATTCTAGATATTTCTGTAAGAGTGTTTTTGCAATGATAGCAATATTTAATGGGTAGATTTTGAGTAAGGCAGATTAGTGTTCATAATATGAGTGGACTTTATCCAATCCTGTGAAGGCTGTATTTGACGAAAGACTGATTGACCTGGAGGGAGAAGAAATTCTGCCCGTTGGCTTGGACTTATTAGAAACAGCAGCTCTTTCCTGGGTTTCTATCTGTGGCCCAACCCAGACCAGCCTCCTTAGTCAAGTATGCCAATTCTTTAAAAAGCTCTCTATCTGAATGTATGCATACATTCTGTTGATTCTGTTTCTTGAAGGATACTAACACATTAACTATGCTCATTTTTTAAAAAGTCATTTGAAATTATGTAGTACTTTAAAACAATTCTGTTCTATGAGCCATCTATTTGTTTTTTTTTTTTTTTTTTTTTTTTTTTTTTTTGCTTTTATTTTGTGAAACAGGGTCTTGCTATATATTTCAGACTGGCCTTGAACTCACTGTATACTACCACTCCTGGCACTATTAGTTCTCTCTCTGAGTTTCAATTCTTTACCTGTAAAATAAGAAGAATATGGTAGAAATTGTGTCACCACTAAAATCTATCCTCCCCATCTTATGTGCACATTATGCTATATTTCCTAGCCTCCTGGCCACATGAGTATGTTTCTAATGGAGTATGAATGGAAGGGTGTATGGTACTTCTGGGCCTGTGTCTTAAAATGGCAGGTGTCCTTTATCTGTGTCATCTTTCTCTTTTTGCTTGGGATGGATCTTGACCAAAATGTCTGAGAAAATGCTAGAGCTCACATCAGGGGGAACCAGACAACCTGAAAGACTGTGTGAATCAGATCTCTGCCACTAATTGAGACCAATGACTTCAGTCTAGATCCATCTCTTCCACGCTGTTATGTGAGTGAGAAATAAAATTATTTGCTCTTTAAGTCATTGCATGGATAATGTCTGTTAAAGCTGCTTAGTTTTGGGCCTCACTAAGCCAGGATGATATTGGCAACTATTTTACCTCCTCTATGGGGTTTTTGTGGGAATAAGATGAAAGGAAATGGCAAGTCTCTGCAGATGTCTATAGTACCATCTTTACTTTGTTGTTCAACATGAAGCTTCCTCCAGGTCTCTGTAAAATGGGTACAATAAACTCTGATGTCTAGGGAGAAAAATGCTTCTTTGGGATGAAGAGTTGCAGAAGAGTTGGGTGTAGTGGCTCATGGCTGTAATCCCAGTTTCTCAGAAGGCTGAGGAAAGAGGATTGCAAGTTGGAGGCCTGCCTAGGCAACTTGAAGGAGACTGGTTGATTGAAATATGAAATGTTCCTCGAAGACCCAGGTACCGAGAACCTGATCCCCAATGTAGCTGTGTTCCTAAACAGGGCCTAAATAAAGAAATTTAAAAAAAGAAGAAGAAGAAGAAGAAGAAAGAAATGGGGCCTAGAGAGGTGATTGAGTAGTGGGTTGCTAGCCTCTTCAATGGGTCAACCCACTGAGGGGTTCATAGCTGAATGTGCCATTGGGAAGTGGGTCCTGTTGAGTGAGCGGGTCACAGGGGTTTGAAGGTTCTATCCTGTCCTCAGCCTCCTCATCTCTCTTGGGCTCTTCCTGCTATTTATATTCCATCGGTGTCTTGAGGCGAGCAGCTTTCCTCCACTGTATCTTTCTACCTTGTAGCTAGCTAGCCATGGACTAAAACATCTGAACCTTGAGCCAAAACAAACCTGTTTTCCTTTAGTTGCCAGACATTTTGTCCCAACAACATAAAGGTCACTAATGGAGACACTATTTCAAAATAAAAAGGGGTGGGGGTGTAGCTCAGTAGTAGAGTGCTAGGCTAGTATGGACTAGGTTCTAAGTTTAGTCCTCAGTACCACAAAAAATAATTGTACAATAAATACAGAAAAACTAACATTTTTATTACCACCAACTGTGCTCAATCATATTTAGGGACAAAGAACTAATGTAAACAGTAGGAAACGAGTGACTATTGAAAGCAAATGATATGTTAGATAAACTTAATTTTATAACCATGTTGCAAGCTGGTGGCAATCCCTGATGTGCCCATGTGAGCTACAATATATTAAATGTCATTCGTTGTCTAGACTTCGCCAGAAAACTAGTTTAGAGTGACAGGATTTATGGTTTCATATTCCTGTGAGGGCACAAAATTCACTAAACCACATTAGTCTGATGAAAGACAAGCATTAACTCTTGACTGATTCTTACTTGACACAAAAACATTTCCATACCCAAAGTAGTGTGTAACACGTCACTGTAGGAAGCCTTCATAATACAACGATTCTGTATCAGAAGAGATGTGAACAGACATTGGGGGTGGGAGGAACAGGAAAGAAAATGACTGGCTAGTTTAAGTGGCCAGGCCTGAGAGTTTTGCTTAATTCTTGTGGAATGAGGAAATGGAATATCCTTGTCCTTTTGTATATACAGAGCCAGGTTTGACGTGGCAGGGGAAATGGCTTATTATACTTTTGGAAAGAAATATTGTCACAGTCTCATTGACACTGCTTTAATTTGGTTATCAAAACTTAACTACTGGAAAAGGAGAACCTTTAATAGTTCCCATTAGGAAAAATGATCCATTAGGAAAAGCCCCAGGAGACGCTTTCTGATGGGAAGGTGAGTGCCATGGGTTGAAATCATGCTAGGATGGAGTCTGGAATGACGAGAAAGGACATCCTGGAAAACAACATGTGAAGATGTGCAATTTGCAGCAGCCAGGGTAATGCAATTGAGGTTTTTTGGAGACACATTCCAGCTACTCTAAGCAGGTTCCCAAGGCCAGCTTTTTTTTTTTTTTTTTTTTTTTTCTGACACAGACAGCTGTTTCTTCCAACAACGGCTTAAAAGAAAACCATCAGGAGTTATTTTGGCAGGAAAAAGGGATCATCTTAGGTGCTTAATGAAAGAAATAATCTGAGCTTATTTGCTATAAGTAAATACTGGTGGTTTAAGGAACACATGGGAATTTTCTTCATAGTAATAAATGTCAAAGAGAAATGTTTGCCTTTTATTATTAGAGCTTAGACTAATTTACCCAAATACAGAGCTGTCTTTGCCCAATGAGAAAGAGAAAAATAAAGCTAAATGAAGTGAGTAATTAAACAGGAAAAAAAAAAAAAAGAAATTGAGACTGTATTTTACATATGGCTCATGAAGTTCTCTTTGGACTGAAGAGGATTGGCTGTTACGTGGATTTTATGCTGTGAGGAGTTGATGGAATGGATTTGTGACAGATGAGAGATGGGAATGAATTTACAGCTCATTCAGACATCTCCAGTTTCCTATTCAGCATCTCTTCTGCTGAAAATGATGGAATAGGGTAAGGCATTAAACAGAACTGAGTCTCACAGCACTGTAGGGAGAATTACAAAGACTGGGACAAAATATGTTTTTACTTGGTTTTGTTTGAGATGATTTCATATGTGTACCTTTGAGTCATTGTATTAGAATTTTTCAGGGAACCAAAACCAATAGGAGATCTTTCTTTCTTTCTCTCTCTCTCTCTCTCTCTCTCCCTTTCTCTCTCTCTCTCTGTGTCTCTGTTTCTTCCTCTCTCTCTCTCATCTATCGTCTATCTATCTATCTATCATCTATCTGAAGTAGCTTGGTGATTATGGAAGCTGAGAAGTCTCAATGATCTACTACAGTCACAAGCTAATGGCCTGATGGTAGAGTTCCAGTCTGAGTCTGAAGGCCTGAGCTGCAAAGGCTGATGGTGTAAGTTCCAGTCTCAGTTGAAGTCTAAAGGGAGGAAAAGATCAGGATCCCAGCTTAGTGACTGTTGTAGTTTTATGTCTGGAGGTCCCTCCAAAGCCTCTTGTGGTCATGGGGGGTGGGCTTTTTTAGGCGGCTGAATCTAGAATTTGTGACTGATTCATGGCCCAGTGCTGGGATGAAGGGAGTGAGAGCTGTATCTGCCCTAGGGTGGGGAGTCGACATACAGTATAAGGGACAGGAAGAGGCTGTCTCCCTCTCTCTTGTTGCTTTTGCTGTCTTCCACTATAAACTGTTGCCCTCTGCCATGTGCCACTCTGCCTGGGAGCCAGCTGATTATGAACTGAAACCTCAACAAACTGCGAACTAAATAAACCTTTCCTCCCTTTAACTTTGGCTGTTGGGTATTTTGTCTCAGCAGTGAGAGAAAAGTAACCAAGACAGTGACCATCAGACAAAGAACTAATTCTTCTCACTTTGCATTTTGTTCTGTTTTGGCTTTCAACAGATTGAAAGAAGCCCATGTACACCAGGAAGGGCAAATTGTTTTACTCAATTTACCCATTTAAATGTTAATCCCTCCCCCCTACAAAAAAAAAATGCCCTCACAGACACACTCAGAATAATGTGTATCCACATATCTGGGCATTCAATGGCCAGCAAGATGACACTGAAAATTAATATCACAGCTGGGCATGATGGTGTGCACCTATAAATAATCCCAGGGTTCAGGAGGCTGAGACAGGAGGATCAACATGAGTTGGTGACCAGCCTGGACTACATAGTGAATTCAAGGCAAACCTGAAATAGCAAGATTATCTCAAAAAAAAAAAAAAAAAAAAAAAAAGTGAAAAAATTAATTACCACAGACACATTATGCAACTATTGAATTTAGTATAATCTTGGGAACTTGTAACGTCGTGATGATTACATAGGACCTTCAAATCCCACGTTACCCCTTAACAAATACTAGTTTGTGAAAATAGCCTCAGAAAGAAAGAGCACGTGGAGGTAGAGAGACAAAGAACGATTGTTCTCCTTGCTCTCTCCTCCTGGGGGTCACTTTTTTTCATTCCTAGAGGCAAGCATATAGAATAATAATCAGATCCTTTTTTACTAGCAGTTTGGAAGTAGAAAGAAAAATGAATGTCTCAGAGGTTGTCTCTGTCTCGGTTCCGAGACTGCCAGTGGCCCTGTGCCCGACCTAGCTCACACAAACCCTGTCTCTCGTCGTCTGCAGTGGGTTTGTGCCTGGGCTGGAGCCCAGCATGGACCATGCACTGTTGCAATTATTAGTTAATTGGTAACTCTTTGGGGAAAACAATTTCACGCCACCTACCAAATACTTCAAATGGTGTATGTTTCTTTGAGCTAGGAATCTCGATTCTAGGGCTCTATCCTAAGAAAATAATCACATCTTCACTACAGAATTTTCAGTTTCCTTATTGATGATAGTGACAGTATTTGAAATAAAACATCCCCATAAAAATCAAAATTAACTATATGACACTATACAACTTTATTTTTTCATTTATCATTCTGCTGCCTTCTGCTAAACTTACCTCCAACTCTTTATTAGGGAAGTTTTCAAGCACAAAGAAAAGTTGAAGGAATAGTACAATGAAAACCTATCTATCTTTCACCAGGTTAGCCAGGTGCTAATGTTTTGCTGCTTTGTGGTCTGGTGTGCATATGTCTATGTATGTACGTGCGTATACCTGTGGGGTCTGTACAAGGTGAAATCGGACTGTGGATGTTTCCCCAAACTGTGTTTGTGTGGCTAGAAAAGGCATTTGGCAGTACTGACTACAAACATGTCTGGGTTGCGTGAGGGCAAACCTGTCTGAGTACCAAATTTTGGGGGTTCACTTATCTACGTGGCCACAGGTTGTTTTCTGAGGAAAGTCCCATTTTTACTAGCAAGGATTTCTTTGCTCTGTGTCTCCACAGAGATACATTACAAAATTAATGTTTTATTTAGGAATAGATCCTAGATAGACTTTTCAATTTGCTAAACTTGGTACACAATATATGTTTTTATTTTTGGCCTCCACATTGGAAAGAATCATCCTTCTCTTGAGCTGTAAATCTGTTGTGTCTCTTGACAAATGTGTGTCATGTAGCTGATATTGTTTTGCTCTTTGAGAAAAGAGACTTAGATTCCTACTCAGAGCATAGTATGGCACAGATCTGGGTCCTCTTGGCAGTCACTGTTTCATTGTATGCCTGTGGCAATCAGTGACAAACCCTGTGACCCCCCAAGGCCTTCTTGGCTTGCCTGTTGGTAGAGTTCTGACTCCAAAAGCAAACCTTAGCCAAGACGTGTGGGCTGACCCTAAAGGGGCGTTGTGTGCTGTCACTTACAGTGGGATTAAGCCTCCAGTTGCCCAGTGATAAATAACTTTTTTAGTTTCTTTTGCTTTCCTATCTTATTTTTCTATTTTGTAAGGGATATTTCCTACTTAATAAACTACTTATATTCACACCCCATCTTCATCCAGAAAGATAGTTCCTTAATAGTTTATGGTTGAGCCCAGATCTTTTAGGCTCCATCACCCTGGCAAATGGATGTGCTCTGAGGAATGGTGACTCTTTAATGTAAAAGGACTGAGTTGTCATTCTATAGCCCAAGCATGGAGTGCTAACCTGCTTCCTTGTTAAGGCATCAGCATGACATAGACAAGATTAACAGAAACAATGGCAGTGCTGGACTAATCAGACCTTTCAATTATCTATACTGTTGGAATTGAAATGATGAATTTTGGTGAGACAGTAATATCTTTTATGTCACTTGATCCTTTTGTCCTTCATCTGTTTTGGTTTAGATCTAAAATGTCCCCCAGAAGTCTTAATTCAGAGGTCTCATTAATTCAGAGTCTCATTAATTCAACTCGCTTTTTAAAAGTGATTGAATCATAGGTATACTCTACTTAACAATGGATACATTCATTGATGAGTTCATAGCTAAAAGTAGTTGGAAGAGGTGTGCCAGGGGGTTTTAGGATATATCTCCCTTCCTGGCTCTTCCTTTTTTCCTCTGCTTCCTGGCTGCAATCAAGTGAGTAGCTTTCTTCCATCATGCACTTTTACCATGCTGCCAGAGCCAACTAACCATGGACTGAATCCCCTGAAACATAAACCAAAATGAACTTTACTTAAGCTATGAGTGTTGGATATTTTGTTCCAATGATAGGAAAGTGACTAATTCACCACTATAATTGAACAAATCAGTGTCAGAAGCAAACCCAGAGGCTGATCAGGAGCATATGACCTGGGTCAATGGTAAGATGAACTAAGACAAGCAGAAGTTCTTCCAGGCAGTCCAAAACAAGAAACACCGAAAGAACTTACCCATTTGCTGAGGGTGAAGTAATGCCATAAGCTAGGGCTTGTGTAAAGCAAACAAAGGCGGGTGAGAGAGGGTAACAGAGAGAGGGACCCAACCTATAGAAAGCAAACCATCAGACAATTAGAGATGTTAAAAATCCAGCTCTCAGAAATTCTGTTCTTTTTGGAATTTCCAATTTCAGTTCCTAGCCATGTGAGTCCTTATATTAATTCACTATCTGATTTGTAAATAAAGGCTTACTGGAACTCAGACAAGACCATTCATTCCTATAAGTGTTTTCTGACTGCTTTCATGCTACAAAGGTCAACTGAATCAGAGACTATGAAGTAAAAATATTACCTTTCCCTTTACAGAAAAAGTTTTAAAAAGTTTGCTGGCTCACTGAAACATCTGCAATATCCTATCATTCTTGACCATTGTAACTGTATAGTAAGTCTTGACATCAAATAGTGTAAGTCCTCCAATTTTGTTCTTTTTCAAAATTGTGTGGTAGATCTTTCAGTTCATAAGCTTATGCCATTAGGTAAGACATAGCCCCCTCAAAGTTTGTTATGATGTCAGCATATTGCCTGTTTAATGTGAAAGGAAAGTTGTGGGGCTATTCTGTCATTTTGTTTCCATGAGTTTTAAAGTTAGTTTCAGGGACCTGGCGAAGAGCTCCAGTTGTCTGTGCTAAGGGTATGGTGAGAAAATAAAAAACAGAGACAAGTTTAGTAATACACGAGTGGCTGGGAAGTTGATGTCTTCAGATGTGTACTCTCTCAACACTCCAACACAGCCACTATTTACTGGGTGTATACAGTGGTAGGCGGGGCTGGTAGAAGATTTCAATTTGGTGGAAGATTTAGAGGTTTATGACTCACTGGGCAAATATAATCCTGGGATGTCTCAAGGGGTATAGATGATTTTATGCTAAGAAGGATCTTATCCTGGAGTATAACCCTGGGATAACTCAAGAGGGCATAGATGGTCTTATACTAAGAAGAATCAATGGGAAATCTCGATAATCTTAAACTTCCATTTTATCCCTTAGGGAAGTATACAAAATTAGCCATTGTGAATTTGTGGTCCACAACAAGTTAGCATCTCAGTTTCTTCAGGAAATGTTCTGGAATTTTATTTGGTATTGTTTTGAATCTATAGATCCATTTGAAGAGTTCAATGAGTCTTCCAACCCTCACTGAACATGGAATGTATCTCTTTATATTTAGGTCATTCTTGATTTCTCACAGAAATGTTTTGAAGTCAGCTGACATGTCTTCTGTATATCTTGTTAAATGTATTCACAAATATTATGTATTTTATGTTTCAAAATGCTCATTGATTTTCTAATTGCTCATTGATGTTTTATAGAAATACAGTTGAATTTTATGTATTAAACTTATATCTTTGTCCTATTTACTAATAGGTATAGATTTTAAAAATCAATCCTTGTTCCTGATCTTCAGGGGAAAACTTTTAACCTCTCACTATGAGGTATGATGGAGGATTTTCTAAGATGCAGTTTTTCAGGTTGAGGGCATTGACTTCCAGTCCTGGCTTGCTGAGAGACTGCGTATGAGTCAGTGTTGACTTTTGTCAAATGCTTTTTCAGCGTCTGCTGAGATGACCAGGTGGTCCCTGTGCTTTCTGTCTGTTGGCAAAGGTAGACATCAAACAAGTGAAAATAATGCATGTAATGTGCAAAAGATAGGAAAACCCAAGATGCTAGGAATTTAACAGAGCCCTTGCTCAGCGGTTTCAGAGAAAGGCTTTTTCAGGATCTTTTTTTTTTTTTCTTCTAAATCTGCAGTGCTGGGAATCAAACCTAATTCCTCATGCGTGCTAGGTAAGCACTCTGCCACTCAGCTACATCCCCAGCCCAAGGAAGTAAGGCTTAAACTGAGAAAAGTAGGAAAAGAAAAGAAAAGTAGGAAAGAACTAGGTAACAGGGAGAGGGGAAGCAAGCTGGAGTTGGCTGTGAAGTGTTTTGAAGTTATTCTTTCAGTATATAAGAGAGGCAGCTTCCTGAACTTTTGTTGATAACAGGACCGAGAGGTATCGATTGTGTATCATTCTGTGAAGTGCTGTAAGAGAATTTTCTTTTAGAGCTAGAACTTTACCTCAGCTGTTGTTTATCTTATGGGCAATGAGGATCAGGTAACCCAAGTGATTTCCTTTTCTGCTTTAGGTGCTTGCAAGCTCTAAGGCAGTGGCAGCGAAACTATGGTATGTGGTGGTTGTTTTTGTTTTTGTTTTTGTTTTTTTAAGACAAAACATGTTAATGTAGAGTTGTTTTTTTCTAAACTAAAACCCCTATATTCAGGTTTAATTGCAGAGTTGACACTTTCTAATAAATAAGTGGGTTTGGGGTTGCAGTTTGAGCTCTTGCCTTGAAAACTTCCCCACCATTGCTCTAAGGCAAATCCAAGCCTCTATTTTAAGTAACAGAAGAAGAACTTTTGTGGATGTATATACTGACTTTATCCTAGTCATGGCCTTTTATAAAAAAATGTACATTTTTCTGTGTTTAGGTTTATATTTATTGCATAAACTTCTTATATCCTATAAGCAATTTAAATATTTGTTTGAACAAAGTAGGTTGTAAATGAAGAATAGGTAGTAAAGAAATCAATAGAAAATTATGCAAGGACATAAAAATAAAAGCTTTGGAGAACCCAGCCCTTTATTGCTCTATTTCTGGGGCACTGTACCGGCCTGCTGCTTCTTTCTCCTCAGGACAGCTGTTTGTGCCCTAAAGTCGGCCCCTCGCCCTGTTCCTCGGGTTTTCCTTCCCCTTCGGGTCGCCCCATCCCATGAGTAGCCGTGCTCTCAAAGCGAACCCACAGACCCTTTCTATCTTACGGTTTTTTTCTTTTTAAGGGTGTATGACTGAGAAGGGAAGATAAATAGAAAAGATAGACAGTAGAAAGATAATTGAAGAAACCAACATGAGAAAGTAGGAAAGCTCCAGAGGCCTTTGCTTGTTCTGGTCCCTGACTTGCTTTCTGACTTTCTTTCAATATGACATTTTGAAGATCCTTTTGAGTTTCTAGTTAGGATTTTCATTCCACAGTGTGACAGTTAAATCTCTTTTCTCCATTAGGGAAACTGAGCCCACTTAAAGACTCATCTTTGTATCACAGGCCCATGAGGACAACCAGGATCAGACTGTTAGGCCTGGGAATGGTAGGGGCCTCCTATTTTAACCACCAGTAGTTTATTTTATTTTTTTAAATTTTATTTTAAAGATAGTACAATCCAACAAAACAAAACAGAACAAAGTCAATCAAAACAGAGCAGTAGAATTGGTACAGAACTTCAAAGCAGGATACTGGGAAAACAATAGCTACTGTAGTATGTCTTGTTATCTTCACAGTACTTGTCCATTCCATCAGGTATAGCAAAATCAAACCAAAAACAAAACAGAATAAAACCACTCAAAACAGAATACTGAATAAAGCAAAACAATTAATCAGGATAAAGCAAAACAGTGAGAACAATATTTGGCCTCAAAGACAAGATAGAAGGGAATCCCCCATATTTGCCACATTGCATACTGTCATCCTCCCAAGAGATGCTCAGACTGCCAGCCCCAAGCCTGCAAAATCCAACAAACAATACAAGCATTTAGTTGCTTTATGTACCTTAGTTGCTATCAACTTAGCCAGTCCTCTGAACCAGCAGGTTGCTTATGGGGGTGGGGGTAGGGGAGTGGGTGGTGGTGGTGGAGTGATATTGGCGGGTGGCGGGTGGTTGTTGATTCTCAGCCTATGAGCCAGTATGCTCCCGGGAGGCACTGACTTTTCTCTTCCTGGAACCTGTTGCACCACTTACCAGGAAGGCTAGCTAGTTGTCTTCTGGTTGGATCCTCCCTGACCCAGCATGGCAGATTCTCAGGAGGGGCTGATTTTTCTCTTCCTGGAATCCATGCTGCTCGCGCCACTTACCAGGAAGGCTGGCTGGTTGTCTTCTGGTTGGATCCTCCCAGAGGAATTTACTTTTATGAGGACCTCAGAATGTGGGCTGTCCACACAGGAATTTGCATTTGCTTGCATCTTTTATCACTTATTTAACTTCCGGGAGTTCTCCAACATGAAGGCCCTATATCTTAGGTTGTTTTGTTGTGACAGCCCTGTAAGTTCTGTGCTCTATGCAGTGTGTTAAAGCAATGCTCAACCCTGGGAGGGTGCTGAGGTGGGAGCGTGGGTGAGTGGGGAAGATGATCCCTGTGTGGCTGGGGCAAATGAACTGGGGTTTGGTGCATTTTTATACAGAGGGCCTCTTGCTACCAGTTGTTTAGAGTCTTGGATGAAATGGCTTATTTTCTAAGCTCATCTCTTCTAGAAATTTGTGGGCCCTTCTTCTCTAGTCTGGCTGTCCTTGCCTGAACCAATCATTACCTAGGTATGGTTGCTTCTACTCAAATGTATCTTATATCCAGGGACTCCAGCCAAAACAAGCAGCTGGAACCTATCTCAGCAATTCTTCTTCACAGAATTGTTTATCCCATCTTTGGAACAATCAGTCTATCTTGGCAGTTTGTAAATAATCACTTTGCTGTGTGACACTTTTTATTAGTTTTTCTTTGTAAAAAAATTTTTTTTCAATAATATTCAAGCCAGGGTTTTCACACTGAACTATATCCCCAGTCCTTTTAGTATTTTTATTTCAAAACAAGGCTTGCTAAGTTGCCCACGCTAGGCTAAGTTGCCCACGCTAGGCTTGAATTTGCAGTCCTCCTGCCTCAGCCTCCCAGAGCGCCAGTATTACAGGTGTGTGCCACCATGCTGGTTAATGCTTTGTTTCTGTAAAAACATCAAATTCCTTTTCTTTGCTAACAAGTTCTCATCTCCTACTGTTCATTAATTACTAACACGGTAACCAAAATGGGGCTTTGCCTCAGAAGACTTTGTGGGTAAGGGTTCAGTATCTGAGCATATTAAAGTACACATGTGAAGCCCTCTCTAAATATTTGTTGAATAT
>RJWM01034538.1:0-19814 GCA_004363535.1 Dasyprocta punctata | reverse complement strand
GGAAAATGATGGATATTCAAGGCTTTATTCATATACTTTGTTTTGCAAATATCTAAGATATTTTTATCTCCCTACAATCCTTTTGCCAACATGTGTACAATTTTACTATCAATTTAAAATAAGATAAAAATATACCTGTGGTCCTAATAGGAAGAATAATTGCATCTTGTCTGTGTTTCTTACTGGGCCACCTTGTGACACAATTTCACTGTCCCACTGCTTACATCACACAGCAAACTAAGATTTCATTCCCAAAAATTGCATTCCCACCACCTTCCAGAAGCTGTAAATGCGATATCATGCCTGTGGTTATGATTATGCAACATGGCACAGCTGACCTCAAAATAGCAAGATTGCCCAAGTGAGTTTGATTATTACAAGGCTCTTAAAAGCACAGAGCTTTCTCCAGCTGATGGCAGAAAAGAAAATCAGAGAAGTCTGAAGCATGATATGGACTTTGTGATACACTGTGGCTGCTTTGAGAACAAGGCATGCCACTTAAGAATACAGAAGGCTTCTGGTAGATAAGAATAGTCATACACTAATGACTAGCAAAGAAATGTGTATGTCTCCCCTGCAACACCAAGGAGCTAAATTTCTGCCAATAGTGGAAATGACAGGGACAAGCCCAGCTCCTGATGAGAAACAACCAGCCAATGCCTCCCATTTCACTTTGTGAGACCCTGAACAGAGACCCCAGTCATGCCATCTTGAACTTTCAATTTAGAGAACTATGAGATCAAAAAAAAAAAGTGGCTTTTAAGTGCTAAAGTTGTGGTAATTTCTTATACAGTAACAAAAAAACTAATACACCGGGGAATATTCTTAGCATTCACCAAGACAATTAACTTACAGTTGTGACTTAAGCCTCAAGTTGCTTAAATTTATCATGTGTTGATATCCAAGCCATTGACAAACATGTACATGAAGAAGACTATAGATTGCATTCCTCTCTTAAACTTCTGTTTTATAGCTGTAAACATTTTAACATTACTTGAAAAAACAAAAAAAATCCAGCATCACTTTTTAACAATTAATTAATTTATTACTAACATGTCTAAAGGTTAAAGAAACAGATTAAAGGTACTAGGTTTCTAAAGGGAGATTCATCTCCACCTCAGACCAATATATGGAATCATTTTTTAGTTTGATAATACTACTTGTCAGCAGCAGCATACATTCTTGTTCTAAAACATAGCCTTATCATCTAGAATATTATTCATGATTACCCACATATGTTTGCCCCACATCTGTTTTTAGCTTTTTCCTCTCCCCGCCCCTGGATTCCACTCTTTCAAGGCATTGGTTTCTTAAAATTTCATCAGTCACAAATTAACCACCCTACAATCCCCTCTTCCCGTTTCCAAGTGATTATCTACACCTGGAGACTTCACAATTTCAAAGTACTTTCCTACTTGTGTAGCAGTTCTTGTAAGCCTATTTTCAATAAACTCAACATTCTAATAATTTAAGAAATATGAGTATGAATGGCTCAATGGCAGTAGAATTGAAAGATACTCACAAGTGATTGAATATAGAAGGTGAATAGAGGAAGAAAAAAACCCCAAGTTTCAGTATTAGATAACTTGAAGGAAGAAAAAGCCTGAAACAATAAAAGAAAAGAAATACAGAAGAGGAACACAAATCTAAAATGAAATTAATTGATTTGGGATACATTGAGATCTTTATTCAAATACAAAAAGGAAAGACTTCTGTAACTAGCTTTAGAACATAACCACATTGTACAATGTTGTACAGAATCCTAACCTCCTCTGCTGCATTTTGGACTCCACAATGCTTTTATTATTAAATAAATCTACATTTTTATATGTTGAAACATTTTCATTTGTATATAATAGGAATCTTCCTAATGTAAGTGTAAGTCCACACTGTCATTTATGAAATCATCTTTTTTATTTCTCTTTGTAATTCAGGAGTAAAAAAATCTTCTTTAGGGAATATTCTTCCATACTTTATAGCTAGTTTACTATTATGACCAAGCAAGGAAATTTCACTTCCAAGTGTAACCACAAACCCAGCTACTTTCCTCTGTAAACTATTGTTCCAACATATTTCAGCCTGAAATTTTCCAGCTGTGCTCAAGGGCTTCTCACAACCACATGGAAACTATTTCTTGGAGCTTATTTTTAATTATAGCTTTTACTCTCCTTTGGTTCTTTAGATATTTCTGCTCCCAAGGTTACATGATGCTCCAGAGACACGACATTTGTGACACCACCACTGTATGATATTCTATAATAATGAATATCATAGGACAGATGGAAACATTATCACAGAATTTAGACTTGGTTTGTAGTTTATTCAAAAAGATGTCCATTCTACCATTAATGTGTGTGCTTTGAATGCATCAGATGTTATTCATCCAGTTAGATGCCTATAAATACCACACAACTAGGATCCCACAAAATGTCATGCTAAACAAGATCCACACCCTTAATGATAGAAGTGGTAACATGCATTACACATCCTTCCAGTAGAAAATGTTCTTGAAAGCATTATGTAGCTCATCTGTCTTGAGAAGCAACCTCCTAATGACTGATGTCTCTTACTGGTTAAAGTTTTCAAGTAAACTTTCTAACAAAGCCCTCATTTCTCAGAAATGACCAAAACTAAACAATAATACCTGATAAGATAGCTGAAATGATCATGGTACATACATTTATAATTCCTATTTGAATTATTAGAAATTCAACATTCATGTTAGTTTAAAAGTAAATCCAGAATTTGTGTATTCCAGGAAGGTATTAAAAATTCAAATTGTAATCTATTCAGAACTCAGGGTCCTCTGTACTTCTCAGAGACTATTCCAGAATGAACCAAGAAGATCAGACAGATTACTATGCTGCAGTTACTTGAAAAAAGTAGTTGACTTTGACTCTCGCCTTCTTTCCTGGAGCTTAGTCAAAAGGTCCATAAACTATTGTTAGAGTATTTTTTAAAGTGTATTTGAGGAGAATGGTGGAGTAAAAATGATGTTTATTATGGAAATCTAACTTACATATGTTACCTATGCAAAATGGCTGATCTTATCTTATTATTTTCTGTTTATAGACGATGAATTTGAGATCAGAGATGCAAAATAGATTTTTAGTAAGGGTTAAGCAAGCCCCAAACCAAGGTGTTTTGTTTTCTTTTGTTTTCATTTTATTTGTTATTAAATTTTTGTGTATGCCACATGTTCATCTCAAAATTTTATTACTAATAAAATCTTATTTAAAAGAATACTCTTGCCAGAGATAAAATAAATAACACTAATTCTCAAGATATCCTTCCAGGACCACCCAGAATCATCCAGAAAGTTTCAGAAATGCACATTCTTAGACCCAGCCAAATCTAATAACCCAAAGTCTCAGTGAACGGACCTTGGCAACTATACTTTAACCAAGCCTCTAGCTGATGGTGATGTGCCCTCAACTTTCAGCCCTAGAACAAGCAATTTGCAACATTTCATGTGAATCAGTAACACCTGCCTAACTTTTAAAGTCAGATGCACTTCCCTCACTCTTATCTGTGCAATTCTCACCTACTACAAAGAAGAGACAGTATGCAGAATGTTCACAAAATAGTGAAATTCAATTATTTGACAAATGACTTCATTATTTTCACATTTAGTCAATTTAAAGAAACTCTATAGCAGTGTTTCTTAGATGTGGATGATTTTGTCCCCAAGGGACACTTGGCATTATCTAAAAAGGTTCTTTTTTTTTTTTTTTTTTTACAATTTGTGAAGTGGGTCTATGGACATCCAGCAGGGAAAGGCTAAAGATACTGCTAAACAATTCCTAAAATATAAACACACACACACACACACACACACACACACCCCCCAAAGAATTTTTCTACCATATATGTCAAATGGTGCTGAGATTGAGGAACCTTGCACTATAAGATGAAGAATTCAATAATGCAATAGACCTTATGATGCATAATAGCCTATACTCTTCACAAGAACATTTTCTCCTGATGCAGGTTGGCAAATGTTCTCTGTAGATAATAATATAGTCAATAATTTAGGCTTTAAAGACTGTACAGTCTCTGTCCTATAGTTCAATTCTGCTGTTGAAGTACAAAAGCATAAAACATGTGGCAAGTGAGAATTAATGTGTTCTGATAAAACTTTATTCATAAAAATTGGCAGTGGTGGGATTTGCCCTATGCATCACTGTTTGCCAAACCCTGGATTAGATCACTTCCATGCTTCAATATTGTGTAAGAGTCATAGTTACAGTGCTGTGATGATCAAATGGAGAAGGTGCTATAAATGACATATCTAAGTAGGCCTCACAGTGGAGGGAACTTTTACTCTGAGACTTGAATGATAGACAAAAAATAACACTAATATTTGTAGAGAACCTTGTCTCATTTTATTATTTGATTCTCCCAAAAGTCCTGTGGCATTAATAAAACAACAGTAGGATGGGTTTGAGAGGTAAGTCTGGAGTAGAGACACAGGACAAAATGTAGATATTCTAAAGGTAACTGAAAAACACATTTGAAAGATGAAACTTCAGCCCATGAACACGCTGAAATTTTTGATGGATTTTTAAGTATGGAATGTTCTATTTTTCATTTGCCATGATTTCTAATGCAATAGGACTACTTTCCTTATAAGATGAAAGAGAGATACCAGAGTTCTTGTTCTCTCTCTCTCTCTCTCCTCTCTCTCTCTCTCTCTCTCTCTCTCTCTCTCTCTCTCTCAATCTGTCTCTCTTTCTGAATATGAACAGAGAAAAGATCATGTGAGGACACAGTGAGATGTTCAGCTGCAGACCTAGAAGAAACGTTTCACCAGAATCTACCATACCAGCACCTCGATTGGACTTTCAGGCCCCAGAAATGTAAGAAAATCAGTTTCTGTTGCTTAACTTAAAGAGTTTTTGTTATTTTATCACGGTATTACAAGCAGAGTAAGACAGTGGGTATTCTCTAAAATGCCTAGAGAATGCTTACATTGACCTATCAAAACAAGTCTATAAAGGATCATAGTGTCAGAACAAACCACAGATCTTACTAAAGGAATATTTAAAAATTCAACTCTCAACAATGAGAAGTTTATAACCTCTAGCATCCAATTGAAAGTATTAAACCTTTTAAGAAGTAGGAAAATATAAACCTTAAATGAGAAAAATATCAGTATCACCAGACCAATGCGGCTGTGTATGGTGGCACATGCCTCTAATCCCAGCACTTGGGAGGCCGAGGCAGGAGGATTATAGCCAGCCTGGGCTACATTGTGAGTTCAAGCCCAGCTTGATCTACATATTGAAATCCTGTCTCAAAAAAATAGCATTTCATGACAGATATGATGGAATTAGTAGGCAGAGACTTTAAAAGAGCTATAATAAATATTGTAATTATATTTATAATTTTTTAAGAGTAGAAAAACTCATTAGAGAAAAAGAATGAGGACTAGGAATGGAAGAAAGGGAGGATAAGGAACAGGAATAGCTCCTGAGAGACAGAATGGGTCCCAAATGGTTTGCTTATATTTATAATTTGAGTGATAGCATAAAATAAGAAAATAAATGCAAGATGGATACAAAAATAATCAAAGGAGACATCTAGAAGTGATAAATACATTACCTCAATGTTAATTTCCTGGATGATACAGTTTAAATATTTTTGGGTAGGGGAGTAAATTGGAAGATGCAGCAATAAAAAATTCAATTAAAACACAAAGAAAAAATGGAAAAAATAAACAAGAAATGGACCCTCAGGGTCATTTGGGACAATATCAAGCAGCCTAATGTATATGTTACTGGAGCCTCAGAAAAATCAAAGGGTTGAGGAAAAGTGTGGAATGGAATAACTGAAGAAATAATAGGAGAAATTTTCTTTTTTTTTTTCTTTTAAAGAGTATAAGACAAAACAAAACAAGATAAAACAAATCAGAACAAATCAGGTCAGAGCAGAATAAGGCAAGCCACACAGGACTCCAAAACAAGACAACAGGAAATCAACGGTGGCCACCACAATGTCTCCTGCTTGCATCAAAATAGTTGTCCATACCTTCACATACAATAAATTCAAACAAAACAAAATAGTATAAAACCAATCAAAAGAGTGAAAGCATTATGGGTCTTCAAAACCAGACAATAGGAAATCAACAATAGCTACCATAATGTCTCTTGTTTTCTTCACAATAGCTGTCTATGTCTTCACCCATATTGAAATCAAATAATAGAAAACAGACTCAAATCAATCAAACCAAAGAATAAAAGCATTCTTGGACTTCAGAACAAGGTGATAGGAAATCAGCAATGTCCATCACAATGTCCCCTTTTCTTCCAAGTAGCTGTTCATACCATCACACATAATAAAATTAATTCTTGTAAATTCTTTAGGAGAAGTGTGAGGCATTTATAAGCCTATACATGTTTATCTATCCTTTCTGTACTAGAGGGAAAAACAAAACAAAACAAAACAAAATACAAGAAAAACAAGAAACAAAAGAGACAAACAAATAACAATAACAATTTAGGCTTCCAAAACAAAGTGGTAGGAACATAATAAAGGTTGTTACTTTGCATAGTTATCTTCAAAAATGTTACTCAGATTACCAGATATAGACTTGCAAAATTGATCTAATCCTGTGAATGTTAACTGTTTTCTTCCAAGAACTAATAGATTCAGCAGTACAATTGTCCCAGCTATCCTAAGTGTATATATACAAATTTATATCTTTTTTCTTTTCCCTTCCTTCTTTTCTCCTTTTCCCTATCTGAGTTATTTTTTCCCTTTTGAGCAGCTTCTTACCTTTTCATAATATTTATTGAAGATTTTGTATGTTTACTGTTTCAGTTTCTTGCACTAGGGAGACAATACGGTATTTACACATGAGTTTGATTTATTTCACTTATGAGTATAGACTCAGGTTGCATCTATTTACTTATGAAAGCCTCAATGTGATCCTTCTTTATAGTTGAGTAATACTCAATTGTATAAAAATACCATATCTTTTTTATCCGTTCCTCGGTTGATAGGCATTTGGGTTATTTCCAAGATTTAGCTATTACAAATTGTGCTTCTATAAACATGGGTGCATGTATATTACTGTGGTATGATGTTTTCAATTCCTCTTGGAATATGCCCAGAAGCAGAATAACTGGGTCAAATGGGATTTCCAATCCTAGCTTTTTGAGGAAACTCCAGACTGATTTCCACAGGGTTGCACCAGTCTGCACTCCCACCAACAGTGGAGAAGAGTTCCTTTTTCCCCACAGCCTCTCCAGCATTTGTTATTGGTGGTTTTCTTGATCCTGGCCATTCTTTCTGGAGTGATATGGAATCTCAGTGTTGTTTTAATTTGCATTTCTCAAATAACCAATGATGTTGAACATTTTTTCTTGTATTTATTTGCCATTTGTATTTCTTCATCTGAGAAGTGTATATTCATCTCAGATGCCCATTTTTTGATTGGATCTTTGAATTTTGGGGGTCTGATTTTTTAAAATTGTTTACATGTTCTAGATAAAATTTTCTATAAATTTGATGAAAATGATAAACTCAGAGATTCAAGAACCTTAACTAATCAAGGGTGGAAGGAAAGGGAGAGGGAGAAAATGGAAGGAAGAAAAGGAAGGAAGGGTGGAAGGAAGGAAAAAAGAAGAAAGAAAATGAGAAGAAGAGGGAGAAAAAAGAAAAGAGAAGAGAAGGAACTGCACTGAAAGTTATATAATGAAACTGTTGAAATGAAAAAGAAAAAAGTTTGAAACAAGCCAGAGGCAGGAAAAAGACATTACGTATGCAAGGTAAAAATAAGAATGACTTAAAAGTCTCAGGAGCTGAGGGTGTAATTTAGTAGTAAAGCACTTGCCTAGGAGGTGTGAGACCCTGGGTTTGATCCTTAGCACCACATACACACACACACACACACACACACACATGCACGCACACACACACATACACACACAGTCTCATGTCAGATATAAGAGAATGGAACCACATCTTTAAAATGCTAAACAAGAAGAAAAAAGTCACACTACACTTTTATGTGTGAATGCCTTTCAAAAACAGAAAGTAAAATGAAAACTACAAGAGCTGATGAAATTTATAATCAATAGCCATTGAGTAGGAAAAACATAGATAAAAGAAGCTCTGCAAGCAGAAGAAAAGTGGCCCCAGATGAAAACTTGAATCTGAACTAAGAACATTAAGAACAGTAGGTGGGTGGTAAAACATAAAAAATATTATCTTAAATTTAATTTATTCAAAATATAATTTTAATAAAACATTAAGCAAATGAATCCCTTCAGGCTTGTTTGCTTTTTAAACAAAATCCCCATGCACCCACTTCTGTAAATTTTCTGCACTCTGTGTTAAGAGTAGATTACAAGTACAGTCAGCATGAGAGAACTCCAATATCTTCATTTCATCCTTATCCCTAACATCCACTCTGCACCATTTGCTTTCTTGTCCCTTTACATTGTAGCTCTGTGGCTGATGAGTACCGATGACATTGCACTCTTAAAAATAAATCTCACCAATTGTGATGTACCCCTCATCAATTCAACACATAATAGTCATCTCCAGGACATGCTGTGTGGTGAGGAGGTTGTTGTAATTCTTAAGGCATTGTACAGATGGTAAGTAGCCTGCATAGAGATACAGCAAATTGACTTCATAGAGAAAGAGCTGGAATTCTTCCCTGTGAAAGACTCATGTCAGCTTAAAGGACATACATTCCTCCCAATTATGTTGAACACAGGTTTAGATTCTCTTTCCCTTTTTTCTTCTTAATAATAAGTGTAGCAAAATATAATTTAATAATTTAATGAACCTCAAGTACAGCTAAATTTATTTTAACTATCAATTATACAAATCAACTGTTTAATGGAAAAATATGTTGACATATAAAAGTAGAATCTTATCACCAGAATCAAAGGGATTTTTTATGGTTTTTTTACCTCAAAAACTCTATACCTTAAAATTCAAGCATCTCATGACAAAAATCAAGAAGAAGAAGGAGGAGGAAGATGAGGAGGAGAATAAAAAATATCAAATCCAAAAAAATTACTTTTAAAAATCCTTAAAGTTATACTATTTCAGATTGAAAATTATATAACATAAAAGAACAAAAGTCTAATCTTTTTTCTCTCTTTTCCCAAATCCCTCAATCACTTCTTACAGAGCTTGAAATAAAATCGAGAGGACAGAGGAGGAAATTTAATGGATGCATGTAACATAATGGTTAGATATAAGCAAGAAGTTCTACTATACTATTGCATAGTAGGGTGACTATAAGTAACAAAAATAAACTATACATTTTAAAAAGCTAGAAGATGCAATCTTAATAGATTTTTAAACGTTTTCACCATGAAAAAATGACAAATGTTTGAGGAGATAAGGATGCTTAATCTGATTCAAGCATTGTGCAATATATGCAAACAACAAATCATTTTATTCCATTAATATGCACAGTTCTTATGTTTTTATATATCTGTTGAGAAAGAAATTTAAATTAGATAAAAAAATTACAATCTTGAGGCTGAAGTTGTGACTCAGTGATCCAGCATCTGTAAGACCCTAGGTTCAATCCTTAGGACAAAATATTCCATTTGGCCCAGATGTTCCCCTTCAAGGTATCTTCAAGAGAGAGTTAAAGACAAATCTTGGAAGTAACCTATATATTTGTTGTGCCTTGTATCCACATGTTCCCTCAAATCCTCATGTAGTCGTGGGTAGGACTTTTTTTCAGAGGGATCTGAATCTAGAATGTGTGAAACTGGGATTGATTCATGGTGCAATGCTAGGATTGAGGGCACTAGGATTAAAGATGTCAGTGCTATACCTGTCCTAAGTAGCCTAGATAAGATACAAGGGATAGAAACAGTTAGGGTCATCTCTTGTTACTTTGCTATCTTCTGCCTGCAATGAACTGTCTCTCCTCTGTGATGTCTGTCTGCCACACCACCATACCTTGTAACCAGTCAATTATGGACTGAAACTTCTACACACTGTGAGCTAAATAAATCTTTCCTCCTTTAACTTTGGGTGTCAAATATTTTATCTCAGCAATAAGAAAAATAATCAAGACAGAATTTTGTACCAAGAATAAGGTCATTGCTATGACTGTGCCTGACCATATGGTTTAGGAGCCTTTGGAGCTGTCTTATAAGAAAGAGAGGAAACGTTTGGAGACACCAGATGAGAAAGTAGAGCTGGAATGCCAAGACTGTACTTGCTAAGATATTTTGGCCAGAATTCAGAAGACCAGAATGCTGATACAAATTCTGCCAATAAAGACCAGACTCAGGAGGTTTCCGCTGGAATGAAGGACTGCACTGGCTGTTGGACTCCAGATAATATGTGTTATGACTTGGCAGAAAGTTTGTCTGCATTTTGCTTATATCCAGAGACTTTTGTTCAGAGACTTTGCCTGAGACCGAGATTAAGGGCAAGGGACTAATTAATCATGCAGAAAAGATTTCAAGATAGTCTAATATTAAGGCAGTGGCATGGCTACTTTTAGGGGCTTTTAGCCAGATTTATGTTGAGAATCAAGAGCAAATAGCCCAGCAGAATAATTTAAAATGTTGTGAGTGACCAGAAAGGAAGCTCCAGCAAAGCTGTGGACTGCAAAGATAGAGCAGAGGAAATCTTGATTGCTGAGAAGGAACAGGAGGATAGAAAAGATGACCTGAGGGCATCATAAGAAGCAGCAGGACTCCACCCTTTGCAACCTCAAAATTGCAAAACTGCTTTGAGAAGACAACCCCAGAGCACCATATGCCAGAATGGTGTGACCCAGGGAAGTCGCTCCACAGGATTTAGTTCACAGGCACTGGGCCCTGCATTCAAGAGAGAAGGATGCCTGGCTATTGCTCCAGGTGGCAGCAGATCTTGTCATCATTCCCAAGATGCTGGTTTTAGGCACATGAAGAATACAAGAGTTGTAGGGTCAGGATGACTTTCATTCAGATTTCAGCAGAAGGCCTGGGAGGCCAGGCAGTGTGCCACTGAGAGGGCAGTGTGCAAAGGTGTGAGTATGAAGCCAAAGGTGCAATGGAGATACAGGAAGTTTGGGGAAGTCAGGAATATGGATCATCCAAGGAGAACTGCAAGGAGTACACAAAACCAGTCATAGAAATAAGCCATGGAAGCTACAATCACCAGAAATGCTGTAGGGGTGGAGCCACCCAATCCTTTGGAGTTCACAACTTGCCACAGATTGCCTCACATGCTGAAACTGGAATTGCAAAATTTAATGTTTGCCTGCTGGATTTGGGTCTTGCTTTGTTCATATTCTTTGCTATCCCAGTTTGTAACTTTTGGAATGAAAATGTCTGTCTCATGCCATTGAATGTTGAAAGTGTTTTAACTTTTTTTCATTGTACAAGGGCTTTCAACTAAGAGCTTACCTTAAATCTTAGAGGAGACTTGGGAGCTGAACTCTTCAGCAATGCTGAAACTGTTAGGACTTTGGCAACTCTTAGAGATGGACTAAATGTCTTTTGCATAAAAGGATATGCTTCAGTCTTTGGGGGCCACAGGCAGAATGTTATGGCTTGGGTCTAGATATTCCCACACAGTCTCATACAGTCATAGGTGGGACTTTTTCAGAGGTGGCCTACTCTAGAGTGTGTAACACTGAGATGGATTCATGGTGCAATGATATGATCAAGGGCACTAGGATTAAGGGTGTGAGTGCTACCCACCCTAGATAGCCTAGAAGAGATACAACGGATAGAAAGAGCTGTGTTCATCCATTGTTGTTTGGCTATCTTTTGCCTGCCATGAACTCTTTCTCCTCTGTGATGCCTGTCTGTCACGCCAGCCTGCTTTGGAGCTAGTTGATGATGATCTGAAACCTCTACAAACTGCGAAGTAAACAAAGCTTTTCTCCTTTCAATTTGGATGTCATGCATTTTGTCTCAGCAATAAGAAAATTAGCTAAGACAGTGTTTATGAACAGATGAACAGATAAAGAAAACATGGCATTTATACTCACTGGAGTACTACTCTGTCATACAGAACGATAAACGAGTTATTTGTAAGAAAACAGATGCACCTTGATTCCATAATGTTAAGTGAAGTAACTCAGACACACAAGTTTAAACATCACATGGTTTCTCTTACATGAAAAACTCTATATAAGTACAGTAAAGTGCAAATTAAAAGACAGATGATAGGAAGAGATACAGATGAAGAGAGAGAGGAAGAGAGGGAGAGAGAGAGAGAGAGGGAGAGAGAGAGAGAGAGAAACTGCTGCAATCCAGCATGGACAATGTATCTAAAAGTGTACCTTGATTTAGTATAATTCTCTTATGTATTTTTTGTATTTTTGGACTGTTAGTTCATTTGTTAATCTGATTATATGATAATTAACTGTATAAAACATACATAAATTAATCAAATGCTGGCAAAATAAAAGGAGGTAGAAGAAAGAGGAAAAAAAGAATCAAGATGTGTTAAGTACATGCACCAATTCCCTACAAAGAATGTAATCATTATGTACTGCAAACATGCACCAAGAAAGAAAGAAAGAGAGAGAGAGAGAGAGAGAGAGAGAGAGAGAGAGAGAGAAAGAAAGAAAGAAAGAAAGAAAGAAAGAAAAAAGAAAGAGAGAATAGGGGAGGGAGGGAGAAAATCTTCATACTTTCATGCCCAGACCTGAGCATTATTGCCTCTGCCAACTGGTAGGTCATCTTCTATACACCCACTCCACTTTCTTCAGTAGGCTCAAGCACACCATACACTTGATAATGTTGTTTCTGTTTCTTTCCTTACCAAATCCTTTTTCCCTGAGAATGTTCTGAAATGCTGTTGCCTCTGGTCCGGGGAACACTTCACCAGGCTTGCTTTTGTCTTCTCCCTTTCTCCTCCTTTCTCATGTAAATCAGCTTACACATATTCCATTCTATCTTCATTACCCTATCTCACACAGCAATCATGTGGTTGTAATTTTATAGTTTTAATGTCACTCTCCCCTAGACAAGTGCCAAGTCTGTTTTGTTGTTCTCTGCATATCCAGCAAGAGAGCCTGGTACAGAGTAGGCAGTTCACATTTCTGGAATCAATGAACAGTTAGATTTGCACATGAACTCACGAATGCCATTTACAAGTGTCATTGCATTCTTGGATGAAACCCATGAACTGTGGTGGGATTTGCTATTATTTTATATGCTCTTGTGGCTCTTCCACAAGCATTATGCATTGAAACTGGTTTATTCAGCATTACATGAATTCTTCATTTTTCTATGTAGAATCATACAGTTAAAAGCATCCCATTACATTTGAACCTTTAGAGGTACCAGATGCAAAATGTTCTAATGTTTCCTATGAAAAGAAAGTGTGCCACACACATTTATGAACTTACTCCAGGAAATGGAAATATTACTTTTTGATAAGGTTTTCTAGAATGGAAAGGAAAATGAGTGTGGTCAGAGGAAATCAAAGCTCCAATGTGAGAACTTCCCATACCCTCCACTTGGCAAAGTGAATCTGCGTTGCAACATCTCCACACTGTGGCCAGATCCAGAACTGTTTTCTAGCCTGTTAGAACACATGTTCTTCAGGTCGAAGGACGAAGCTCCCAAGCATTTATTCAATTCAAAATGGAATTGACTTGAGTAGTCTTGAAAATTAAGCTTAGTGACTGCAAAAATTTAACCAAATGCCAAGTTTAATAACCACCCCTTAATCAGCATGGCTTAATGCAATGGTTTTATACTTTACTTTGGTTTCTTTTCTAATGGTCTATACCTGTCTCACATCCAAGACACATCCAAAAGCAATTTAAAAAACTTCAGATACATTATTGACAAAAAAATCAAATAGGAACTATACTGTATCTTTCTTAGCCCATTGTGATGATAAGCTTCTTTATTGACGATTACCTTGTCAATAACCTGAGATGCAAACCTGAGTAATGCTAAAATTGCATACTCTGTTTCAAAATGCTGTGTCATTAGATTGAATATCTAAGATCAACTGTTTTCATATGTAATCACTTCAATGTTCTTTTGTGTATAACACTCTTGGAAATATCGAGTTAGGAGTACATTTCCTAAATGAAGTAAAGAGGAAACGTATCAGCTACATTTTCTAACCCCACTGTATTCAGCTTTTTTGACAAAACAAATATTTTGGTTGCAATGAACTCTCGAATTGTCTAACATCTGATTTAATTGGTTTAACTACTTTGTTTAAAAGATTTATGTTGTACGTGGTGTGTGCATGCAGGGGATGAGAGGTTAAATCCAGGACTGTGTACATGGCTAGGCAAGCACTCTACCACTGAGTTACATTCCCAGCCCTGACTAATGATTAATCTTTAAAATCTCTTTATTTGTATATTTGTAATTTTACTACATAATAGAGAAAAGGCATTTTGTTGACTAAAATCATTCATTCATTCTCCTTTCATCCAACGACAGTGACTTATTATATTAGGCTCTAAGATGCTACAGCAAAAATTTTGCCTATGTGTGCACCTCCTCAAGAGTGAGCACAATATCAGCATCTTAGGATGTTTCTTCATCAACTTATAATATAGTTTGATTTCCACAGTGGAAATCCAGTATTTTAAAAAACTGAAATAGGTAAATAATTTTTAACCATTATATTGTTTGTTTGCCATTGTATACTATTGAGTCATTTGTGAAGTCTTAATATATCATATGGCTTTTACCTGCTATTTTTTTCTGGGATTCTTGTTCGTCATGTGTCAAATGATGCTGGAGAATTTTCTTTAAAGTCTCTTCCAGGGTTGAGTTTATGTGATAATTTTCCATATGAAAATAATCATTAATTATAAATTTACAAAGCAAATGCCAAAATTTAGAATTTACAGTTTTTTTCCAGAAATACTTTAAGGAATAAACAAGTTTAAGTCTGTGAAGACATTAGACTATTCAAACATTTTAAGTAAAAAACCACTGCACACATGGAATACTGAAATAATATTGCCATATCTGAGGGACAGGCTTTGTTATGTGCTTCACAGATTGATTACTCAGTTAAAAATAAAAATTAAACCCATTATCTCAAAAGATGTAACTAAAATAGGTAAACATAATAGTTATTATCTCTAAAATCACTGAAATAAGTCATTTATAAAATCTTAGGGTTCAGAGAATGCCTCTGTCAGTGGAGAAAGAAATAAAACTAACCTGTGTGACCACACTTCATTTGTCCTGTAGCTATCTCTGGAAACTATGCTTTAGTAAGTGCCTAAGAAGTGAGAAAAAGCCGGGCGTGGTGGCGCACGCCTTTAATCCCAGCACTCGGGAGGCTGAGGTAGGCGGAGCGTTGTGAGTTCGAGGCCGGCTTGGGCTACAACGCCAGTGCAAGGCCGGCCTGAGCTACATAGTGCGACCCTGCCTCAAAAAACCAGGGCCGGGAATTTGGCTCAGTGCCTTAAGCGCCTGCCCTGGCAGGCGTGAGGTTGTGAGTTCAATCCCCGGTGCCGCAAAAAAAAAAAAAAAAAAAAAGAGAAGTGAGAAAGTTCCTACACTAATGAGTAAGAAGGGAAGTAAAAAACAATGGACAAAGTGGAATTATCACGATTAATTAAAACATACTGGAAATTTTATGTTTAAAAACTAAGTTACAACTTCATAACAGTTTTATCAGTGAATTTCATTTTTAGACATTTTATGAAAACAAGACTTGCAGGGCGTGATGGTACACACCTGTAATGCCAGCATTCTGAGGGGCTGAGGCAGGAGAAGCACAAGTCTAAACTCAACCTGGGCAATTTAGCAATTTAGCAAAATCCTGTCTCAAAAGAAAAATTGAAAAATGAGCTAGGGGTGTAGCTCAGTATGAAGATCTTGGATTCAACTGCCTGAACAAAAAAAACAGTCTTTGAATAGGCACCAGTGATCTTTGAATCATTAAATCAGTTTTAGTTCATTAACATTACTTCAGCATATGCTATGCGCACTCTATTAACCCTTTTCTTAGAACAGGTTCTACAACTCTTTCTAGTTCTCTTCCAGCATCCTAAATATATTTATTCTAGAAGATTCTGTGTGCAACAATATTTACTTGTTTTCTTTAACGGAATCATAATACCATGAGTTCTATTATCACCATTGAGAAGATGCGTAGTTGCCAGCTGCTTTTCCAATATATGAAATTCAATGTACTTAAAACAGAACTCATCTGTCTTTTCAAAACCATTGCATACTGATATGAGTTTCTATTAATGCCAGAACTATTTTGCCATCTACTCTTGGAGTTATCTATGAATTTTACATGGCTTTCCCATACCCCATGTCTAGTCAAACTGATTCTACTCATTCTTACCTCAAAACTATTTGTGACCCCATCATTTCTTTTCCACTCCCAGTGTCATCATCCTAGCTACAAGATATGATGTTCCATCATCTCTTATCTGGAGTACTGAAGTAGTTCCCTAAATGTGTCTTGCATACCAAAGTCATTACCTTTAATGTCTAAGGTTTAATTTACTGTGTGACATTTTAGAATTTTTTTTTTTTTTTTTTTTTTTTTTTTTTTTTTTTTTTTTTTTTTTTTTTTTTTTTTTTGGTACAGGGGATTGAACTCACAACCTTGCACCTGCCAGCTAAATCCCTGGCATTTTAGGATTTCTAAAGCATAGACCAAACCATATCAATTTTTGCACTAAAAATCCTAAATGTATTTTCATTGTATATGGAAAAAAACCTAAGGGTCAAAGCTTTTCCCGAAGCATCTTAAATCCTCATTTTCTCTGTCTGTCTCCATGTTCAAGTGAAGCCAGGCCATCTTCATGTTCTCTGTTTGCCCCTAGTCTCAGTGTAGATGCTTCCGGAATTTTGCTGTGGATGGTGGCCTCTTCACTCTTTTCTGCCTTCGCTTCTGCGCTTCCATGGCCAAATGTATCATTACCTTCCTTACCCTTTGCAGCCAAAGTTGATTTCCTTGCTCATCCTTAAATCTTTTTTTCTAATTTAATTTTATTTTAAAGAGAAAAAAAGCAACAAAAACAATGATACAGAATTTCATAACAAGATAACAGAAAATTAATAATGGTTAATGTAGCATGTATTGTTATCTTCAAAGTAATTGCTCAGATTACAAGATATAGGCATGACAAATTGGTCAAACTATATAAGCAAAAACTGTTCTTTTCAATGAATTGAGAGAACTTAGTAGTATAATTATATTAGCTATTATATATATATATTCTTTTCTCTTCCTCCTTTTCTCCTTTCCCTCATCCCAGTTGTTCTTTCATTTTGAGCAGTTTCTCCCCATTTCACAATATCTATTGTGCATTTTGTATCTTAGTTACTCTTTCAGTTTCTTATACAAGGGAGACAATACAACATTTACACATGTGAGTCTGATTTATTTCACTTATGAGTATGGTCTCATGTTGCATCCATTTACCTATAAAAACCTAAAGTTTATCCTTCTTTATAGCTGAGCAGTTCTCCATTGTAAAAAAGAAAAAAATATCACAACTTTTGTATCCATTCCTCAGTTGATGGGCATTTGGTTCCAAGATTTAGCTTTTACAAATTGTGCTGCTATAAACATAGGTTCACATACAGTGCTATGGTATGATGTTTTCAATTCTTCTGAGAGAATATTCTGAAAAGGATTAGCTGGGTCAAATGGGACCACTAATTCTAGTTTTTTGAGGAATATGCACATTATTTCCACAGTGGTTGTACTAATCTATACTCCCACCAACAATGGAGACGTGTTCCTTTTTCCCCACGGCCCCACCAGCATTTGTTATTGGTTGGTTTTTTTATGACAGCCACTCTTTCTGGGATGAGAGAGAGTCTCAGTGTTGTTTTAATTTGCATTTCTCAAATGACCAATGATGCTGAACATTTTTTCATATGTTTATTTGCCATTTGTATTCCTTCATCTGAGAAGTATGTATTTGTCTCAGATGTCCATTTTTGGATTGGTTCTTTGAATTTAGGGCTTCTGTTTTTTTCAAATCTTCATGTGTTCTAGATGTAAGTCTTTCATCTGAGGGACAGTTGGCTAAAACTTTATCTCCCTGTGGGGTTTGTCATTTCACTCTGTTGGTGATTTCTTTGGATGTGCAAAAACTGTTTAATAAGATGAGATTCCAGTTGTTGATTCTTTGAAGTACTTCCCGTGCAGGCTGGGTTTTGTTCATGAATTCTCTGCCTTCCCCTATGTCTTCCAGATTTCTACCTACTTTCTCTTCCACTGGATTTAGTGTTTCTGTTTTAATATTTAGATCTTAGATCCATTTTACTATAGTTTAGTGCATGATGATAGACATGGGTCTAGTTTAAGTCATTGGCCCATCAGCCAAGGAATGAATAAAAAAGATGAGGTATTTTGTTTACAATGGAGTACTACACAGCTATAAAGAAGAGTAAACTCAAGGCTTTTATCAGAAAATAGATGCAACTTGAGACCATACTTACAAGTGAAATAAATCAGACTCACATGTGTAAACATCATATTGTCTCCCTTGTATAAGAAACTGAAAGAGTAAATAAGATGCAAAATGTACAATAGATATTGGGAAGAAACTGCTCAAACGGAATGAACAACTGGGTTGGGAAAAAGGAGAAAAGAATAAAGGAAAAAGAAAAAATACATATATATACATATATACAAGATAGCTAAGATAATTTTACTACCAATTTCTACTATTTTATTGGAAAGAATGGTTTGTGCTTAATTGTTTGATCAATTTTTCTTGCCTCTGTCTTATAACCTAAGCAGCTATTTTTGAGATAAAAATGTGCAACATATCAACCATTTTAATCTCTTATTATCTTGTTTTGAAAGTCTTTATCATTGTTTTTACTGTTTTTTCTCTTTAAAAAATAAATGAATAAGAAATTGGGATACTTTTATTTCTTACCAGAGTTACTCTGAAGTAAAAGAAGTAGGACAGAATGGCATCATGGATTCAGAGAGAAAATTTGCCAATCTTATTAACACAGAAGAATAAAACCAGGAAGATAAAATTTAAAATTTCTCTAAACTTTATTTTGTTGATTTGTAGTTAAAATAATTACTGATGACCTTGTGGAAAGTGATTTTCAATGTAATTGTTTGGACAGAGGCCAAATGACAATAGGTTGAGAGGAAAGTGGAAAACAAAAAGGGGAAGTAAACAAGTATACTTACACCTTCCAGCTTAGAAATGACCAGACAGAAAAATAAGGAGGTAGAATTAAGAATATTTAATAGTTTCTTTTTCAAGAATAGAGTACATTTGAGTTCTATAATCAACACTACTGTGGAACTCTTTGAACACGGAAGATAATTTGAAGTTATTTATACACATATTATTTCTTGCCTACCAGTACCATGAAAAGAAGATTCATGGTCTCTTTTTCTTTATGTGCTCCATATACCTAACACGTCTTATATGTAAACACTGCTCAGTCTGTATTTGATAAGGAGATCTGTTTCCTCCAATATCATTGTCCTAATGAGTCCTAAGCTCTGTTGTAAATGCCTTACCAATTACAGTAAAGTTTGCTTCTTT
This sequence comes from Dasyprocta punctata, assembly GCA_004363535.1. NCBI lineage: Eukaryota > Metazoa > Chordata > Mammalia > Rodentia > Dasyproctidae > Dasyprocta > Dasyprocta punctata. The sequence continues at coordinate 343 of RJWM01034538.1, read as the reverse complement.
TCCTATAAAGAGAAAACTCTATTCAAAGTTGTGAATAATGGGAAAGTGAAAATTTTACATATCACTTTTAAATTATAGTTTCACGCATATTTTTCAGGCTGAGGAAATCAGTTTCCAGGAGTAAAAGCCATGTAACACGTATTACGGGCACAACAATGACTCTAAGGCCTAGAGGAGTCCCAACATCACCAATCCAGTGTTTTATCACTCCACCGCAGTGATTTCTACATGACAGCTAAATTAAGACACCAGAATAGTTGTGTTTTTTCTATACCAACAATAGATTTCAAATACTCAATTACCACCATAAATGCCTGAAACTCACATAGTAGAAACATACTTA
>RJWM01034537.1:0-19608 GCA_004363535.1 Dasyprocta punctata | reverse complement strand
ATTCAACATAGTCCTGGAAACTTTAGCTGGAGCAATTAGACAAGAGAAAGAAAGAAAAGGAATAGATAGGAAAGGAAGAAGTTAAACAATCGTTATTTGCAGATGACAAGATACTCTACACAGAAGACCCCAAAAACTCCACTGAAAGGCTTCTAGATTTAATAAGCAAATTCAGTAACGTAGCTGGTTACAAAGTTAACACTCAGCTGGGAGTTTGGCTCAGTGACTTAAGCGCCTGTCTGGCAGGTGTGAGGTTATGAGCTCGATCCCCAGTGCCGCAAAAAAAAAAAAAAAAAAGAAAAAAAGAAAAAAAAAAAAAAAAAAAAAAAAAAAAAAAAAAAAAAAAAAAAAAAAAAAAAAAAAAAAAAAAAAAAAAAAAGAAAAAGAAAAAGAAAAACAACAAAGTTAACACTCAAAAATCAATAGCCTTCTTGTACACAAATAACAAACCCACTGAAAGAGAAATCAGGGAAACAATACCTTTACAATAGCATCCAAACAAATGAAATACCTAGGAATCAATCTAATGAAGGATGCAAAAGACCTCCACATTGAAAACTTCAGTACTCTGAAAAAAGACATTGAAGAGGATATTAGAAAATGAAGAGATATCCTGTAGGAAGAACCAATATAGTGAAAATGGTCATACTTCCAAAACTGTTATACAGATTCAATGCAATTCCAATCAAAATTCCAATAGCATATCTCACAGAATTAGAGAAAACAATTCCAAAATTCATCTGAAACCGGAAGAGACATAGAATAGCAAAGGCAATCCTGGGCAACAAAGACAAGATTGGGGAGGGGGGCATCACAATCCCTGACTTGAAATTATACTATAAAGCTACTGTGATAAAAAGAGTGGTACTGGCAAAAAAACAAACTCAAAGATCAACGGAAAAGATTAGAAGATGCAAAAACAACTGCAGACACACTAAGCCATGTTATCTTTGACAAAGGTGCCAAACACATTCACTGAAAGACAGCCTCTTTAATAAATGGTGCTGGAAAAACTGGCTTTATACATGCCAAAGATGAAAACTAGACCCATATCTTTCACCATGTACTAAGCTAAAAGTAGAACGGATCAAAGATCTTAATATTAAAACAAACATTAAATCTGCTGGAAAATAGAGTAGGTGAAACCCTCGAAGACATTGGTGTAGGCTAAGACCTTATGAACAAAACCCAGATTGCCCAGGAACTATCTCAAAGAATCAACAACTGGGCTCTAACTCTACTGAAAAGCTTTTGCACAGTAAGAGAAACCACCAACAGAGTGAAGAGACAATTCATAATGTGGGAGAAAATATTTGCCGGCTGTTCCTCAGATAAAGGGTTACTATCAAGAACATATAAAGAACTCAAAAAAATCAGTCCTCCCAGATTTAAAGACACAATCCCAAAATGGGCATCTGAGATGAATACACACTTCTCAGATGAAGAAATACAAACAGCAAATAAATATGTGAAAAAATGCTCAATATCACTGGTCATTCAAGAGATGCAAATTAAAACAACACTGAGATTCCACCTCACCCTGGAAAGAATGGCTAGTATCAAGAAATCAAGCAATAACAAATGCTGGAGGGCCTGTGGGAAAAAGGAACCCTTCTCCACTGTTGGTGGGAATTCAGACTGGTGCAACCACTGTGGAAATCGGTGTGAAGATTCCTCAGAAAACTACAATTGGAGGTCCCATTCAACCCAGCTATTTCCCTTCTGGGTATCTTTCCAAAAGATTAAAAACATCATACCACAGTGATATATGTGCACTCATGTTTATAGCAGCACAATTTGTAATAGTCAGATCTTGGAAACAACCTAAATGCCTACTGACTGAGGGATGGATAAAAAAGATGTGGTATTTTTATACAATGAAGTACTACTCAGCCATAAAGAATGATAAACTGGACACTTTTATAGGTAAATGGATGCACCTTGAGAACATACTCATTACTGAAATAAGACACGTGTAAACATCGCATTGTTTCATTAGTGTGACAGGCTGAAAGAAAAAACGTGTATATGTGTATGCATATGTATATAAAAAATAGTTAAGACAGTGAAACTCCTGATTTGTAGTAGTACTGTTCAGACAATTGAAGGCAGATGTCTTATGCTCTGGATGAATGATTTGGGGATGACAATGCACAATGTATGTACCAATTAATGTACCTTAAAGTTTTGTTGTAAATTTTTTTCCTTTTTTTTCTTTCTATGAACAAAATGGATTTGAAAAAAAATGGGTATAATTAATGGGTTTTCCTTTACATTGGTATACACATACTATGGAATGTTAGCCTCTAAAAAGATGGAAATCCTGCAATATAAGACAACACAGACGAACACTGAAGACTTTCTTCAGTATGGGGAATCGAATCCCGACCCTTCACACTGAGTTTTATTGATAGTCATTAAGGTTTTGTTTTGATTTGAGACTCAGTCTAAGTCACTGAGTTTCCCAGGCTGGGCCTGAACTTGTGATCCTCCTGCCCATCCTCCAAGACTGCTGGGATCACAGATATGTACCACCATGCTCAGCTTTGAAGATATTTATTTTATTTTATCTTACTTTATTTTTCAGTCTCTAGTTTTTTAAGAGACAGGATCTTACTATGTATTCCAGGTTGGCCTCAAACTCACAGCAATCCTCTTACCTCAACCTCCCAAATGCTGGGATTATGAAGTTTTTCAATTAAAATACTGTATTTATGTCACATGTGTATTTTTGTCTCCCACCATTTCAATGTCTGACCGGCACTACTATATCCTATCATAACATTCCATACATACTTAAAAGCAAGCAAAGTGTGGAGCTCCATCTTTAAAAACTATACACAGGCAGTTTGGGCAACACATTCTTGGCAATGGAACCTGGATGACATTTATCAAATACTGTGGGGAAAGTTCTTCCTTTGCTTTCTAGAAACAGATACTGTTACAGAAATAAAACAAAATGGAAAATGTTAACAAATAGTTTTATTTCCTTGAAAACATTTTGCTAAGAGAAATACACAAGTGAAAGGAGGACAAATACTGCAGGATTCCACTTCTATAAGGTATCTAAAGAAGTCAGACTCACAAAGAGTAGGATGGTGTTTGCAGGCTCACAGGGTGAGGTTTGGGGTGCACTAACAAAGGGTGCACAGTGCCAGCAACGCAGGGTGAGAAAGTACTTGAGATCTGCAGTGCGACACTTGAGATAGAGCTGATGCTAAGTGTTCTTATCACAATAAAATAAAAAATTCAGAATTGCTAACTGTGGCATAATCATATAATGGAATGTTTTATAGCAATAAAATAAGTGCATTAGTAAAATTCATTTTAAAATTATAAAAAATATTTAAAAATTAAAAATCAGTATCTGTAATATGGAAGAATCTCATAAACAGAATGTTAAACTGAACAAGACAGACGTACTAAAATACATGCAGTATCATCACATTTATAGACTCTGAAACCAAGCAAAACTGAGCTATATTATTCATGGATGCACAGAAGGAAGTAAACTATGAAGACAAGAAAATTATTATCCCCAAAAGCAGAGAAGAGTCATGCCCATCGTAAGGAAAAGGTTATAAAGAAGAGACATTTCTAGAATTTTTTTTTTTTTTGACAGTATTGAGAATTGAAGACAAGAGTTTTCACCCTGACCTACATTCCCAGTTCTCTTTTAGTTTGCATTTCGAGACAGTCTCACTAAGCTGGTGTCAGGCTGTGCTCAAACTTGTGATACTTTTGTCTCAGTCTCCCAGTGCGGGGCCTACAGGTATATGCCACCACATCTGGCTATGTTCTATTCCTTAATCTCAGTAATAGTGATGTATAATTGTAATTTTATAATTTTTTGTTTGTTTTTTGGTACTGGGGATAGAACTCACAACCTTGTGCTTGCCAGGCAGGTGCTTGTGCCACTGAGCTAAACCCCCAGCCCTGTTTGTTTTTAAGATGCCCTCTTGTTCTGTAATTCAGGCTGGCCCTGAATTCATTATGTAGCTCAGGCTGGCCTAGAACTTGCAGGGATCCTCTTGTCTCAGCCTCTTAAGTGATGGGATTAAGGCGTGCGCCACCATACCCAGCTATTATTTGGATTTTTGAGACAAAATCTATGTAGCCCAGTGAGAATGTTTCAGGAATTTTTGAACAAAGTAAATTCAATAGTTCCTTGCTATTGTGGAGAACGAGTCCTTATATTTTAAGTCCAAGAACTGGTACTTTCTGACTTTGATTTGTATTTTTCATTCACCTAATATTTACCCCAGTAACCACTCTGGGCCAGACAGCATGGTACAGTGCAGAGATGAGAAATAATTACTGCTTCCAGACTAGCGGGAAATAGACACACCAACACATAATTACAATGCAATGGGGTAAGTCTGACATAAAATGTTTTCTTGAAAGCCTTATGGCCTCCCAGATGAAGAAAAAAAAAAAAAACAAGAAAATTATTAGAGAAGCTTTACAAAAACACAGAATTGGGTTTTGGAGAAGTGGAACCTTCGAGACAGGATAGAGCATGTGAAGAGCAGTCTGCACTATTTGGACAAAGACTAAGGTAGAAGAGCAGGGCAACAGTTACTCAAAGGCCTCATGATTTCATAGTATAGACAGCTAAGTTAGAAATTAATAGGCAGTCAGGGAGGGAGTCAGCACAGAACACGAGACACATGAAAACTGGGCAGAGATGAACTGGAGGGCCTGCAGCCTCCTTAGAGAATGACAACAGCCTGAAATTACCCTGGAATCGGCCAGTGAGCCTAGATAAAGTCTGATGAACACCCTGACCTATATTCCCGTCTGTTCTCCCAAAATGCCTTTGTTATTTCTACATTAGAAGTGGACGATAAACCGGGCGTGGTGGTGCACGCCTGTAATCCCAGCACTCGGGAGGCTGAGGCAGGAAGATGGTTGCAAGTTCAAGACCAGCCTGGGCTACAAAGTGAGTTCACGGCCAGCCTGAACTGCCCAGTGACACCCTGTCTCAAAAAGATTAAAAAAAAAAAAAAAGGGAAGATAAACTGACATTAAAGATGCCCACTGTACATCCATGCTACATGACTCACTTCTTCCCACTGGATTGACATTAAACTACTATACTTGTAGTCCTACACGTTCATTGTAGTTTGACCCAAAGCTACCCAGGTTGTGATTTTATATATAAATTACACCTGGACAAAGCCTCAAGAACAACCCACTTGCAGGATCCCTCTGGTCTCTCAGTAGCTTTCTCTCAATAATCTTTTCCTACTCTTAACCTCTTTGGTTCTTGTATCCATTCTTTGGTATGAGAGACATGAACTCAGCACATTTGACATCTAACAGGCTAAGAGTCATTTCCCTGTGGCACTAAGAGATTTAGATTTTATCCTACAGGTAACAGAGACCTTGGAGGCTTTTACTGCTAAGTTCCCAAAGTAATTTTATAATTACCTTGGACTTCTTTACCTCTTCTTCCTTTGAGGAAAAAAAAAATGCTAAAGAATAAATACAGAAAAGTATAGAAGATAGACTGATACCAGTGTACTCACCAACCAAATTTAAGAAGTTAAATTCTGTCCTACTTTTCTTTCAAAGGCAAAAAAACCCATTTCAGATATATTTTAAAATCTCACCCCCCTTAATCTCTCCCCTCTCCCTCCCACAGGTAACAATGTCTAACCTACATACTCATAATTCCCCTCCATACGGTTCTCTCTCTTTCCTTTTTTTGGCTTTTTGAGACAGTCTTGCTATGTAGTTCAGACTGGTCTTGAACTCACAGCAATCCTCCTGCCTCAGCCTGAGTGCTGGGATTACAGAAACGCACCACCATGACCAGCTACATTTTGTTCTTTTATTATGTATCTATCACTATCTCTATGAGTTTTTTGTTTGTTTGTTTTTGTAGTGTAAGGTTTGAGCCCAGGGCTTCGTGCATGCCAGGCAAATCTGCTAACACATCTTCAGCCCTACTTTTTAACTCTCAGCTTCCTCATCAGTAAAACAAGACAATAGCTACCCCTCAGGGTTACCGTTAGGGTTGCAAATTATATGTTGAAAGTGGCCACCATGGTGCCTGGAATTAGAGTGAATCAAGACCTGGGAAGCTCATTCCCTACTAGTAACCTGTGAGTTACTTTCTGTGAATGTAGCAACCCAGCTAACAAAATGCTGATTCAGCTGAATCTACTTACCATTTCCTAGACTTCTGATCTCTCACCGTTCCTCCCCCTTCGCTCCTTCATCTAGACTGCGGCACAGGGGTGCTATCGACTTACACTGGTGGCATCGTACCCACCCCACCTCACACCATTAGTGCTCCATCTCCTGTGACCCGAAGACAAGAGGAGCCCGAAGAAAGCCTGATGTTACGCGAGATGCTTTGGAGACAGGCAGCTCTTAGTTCAGACATTTAATCACTTAGTTCAACATTTAATCACCAATTACTCTTTCAGCACTGAGCCCTAACTGAGGACGATTTCACCCACTTTTCCGGGCAACAGAACCCTTATTGTGTATTTCGCATCTTTGAAGCCATTTATTGCACACATTTAATCCTAGCAAAACTAAGCAGAAATCATCTCTCCCACATGACAGACGACAGCGGACTTTACACCTGCGAGACACTGGGTGGCAGGCGCACGGGGGTCCTGGTTCTCACTCAAGTTAGCGGGGCGGAGCCGAAGTCTGGCCCACAATCACCCGCGGCCAAGTCCTGAGGCCCTGGGGTACCGGGACGAGCAGAATCGGCAGTTTGCCCGCCTCTTCCCGGGAACGCTCGCCCTACCAGAGCACTCAGAGGGCCCAGGCGGGCCAGCGCGAACCAGGGGACCCTCGAGACCTCCAGCTCAGGGACAGGAGACCAAGAAAGGAGCAGGGCCACGGCTGGCAGTTCGCGGTTTCACGCGCGCCACACTCACCTCTCTCGCCGGCTTGGGCTCGGCGGAACCCAGATCCAAACTCCGCGCGCTGCTACCACGTCCCCTGCGCGCGCGCCAGCTCACTTCGCGCCGCCGAGCCGGAGATTCTGATTGGCTGTATCCGGAGGCAGCTGCCCAATACCATAGCCCCTCTCATTTGTCCCCACCCAGGGCGGGGCTGACGTACGGCACCGGGAGGGTCACGTATTCCCAAACCCAATCAGAGTCCCCAAGGGAAGGTCAGGTGACTGTGGTTCTATTCTGACTTCCGGTGTTAGTTAGGTCCTTTGTTTTTGTGTCTCCCTGTTGGTAAAGGATTTAAACGAAGCAGGAACCTGGACCATGGTATTTTTGACAGGAGCTGAGACTTCCCATTTCCCACAGGCCAGGCTAAGTCCCTGGGTCCCCATCTCTAGATTCTGATCATCTAGCGCTGAGGCTTTGGTGAACTGGCCTTTATGCCCCCTTTGGCGACGCTGGCCTCTGCCCCACCCTTATTCCTGTGCACAAGCAACCGTAAATTGTCATTGGTGGGGAAGTGGGATGATAATCTTAGATGCTTCAGAGGATACCGAAGTGCCTGGGTGGGACGCTTAAATTGCCGCTGACCCCCGCCCCCTCCAAAACGGACCCTGTGATGCCAGGAGATCTTTTGTCCTCTATCTCTTCCCACCCTGTCTTCCCTCCTTTCCTCTTTCTTTTAAGAAAGACCGAGGGCACGTAAATTGATGCAGTCATTATGAAAACTAGCTTAGTGGTTTCTAAATAAATTAAAAATAGCACTACCCTGTGACCCAGCAATACCTTTTCTGGCATTTTCCCAAAGGAAATGAAATCACCTACTCCTAAAAATATCCGCACTCCCGTGTTCGCTGCAGCATTATTCACATTAGCCAAGTTTAGAAAACAAGTCAAGTGTCGGATGAGGCATGAATGAATGAAGATATATATATATATATATGAATATTAGCACTAAAAAAGAACACGATCTGGTCAATTTGTCGTGACGTGGTTGAGCCTGGAGGACATTATACTAAACGAAGCAAGCCAGTCACAGAAAAATATTGAATCATCTCTTACATGAAATCTAAAAAAATTCAAATCACCTCAAATATAGAAAAATAGAGAAAACCATTAGAGTGGAGAGAGTTGTAGGTCAGAGGATACAAAAATAGCAGATATGTTGAATGACTAAATCTAGAAATGTAATGTACAACATGAGAACTGGAGATAATAAACACTTTCTGAATATTGTATTCATGCTAAATGAGTAGGCTTTAGCTGCTGTTGCACAAAATTTTTTAAAAAAGCATTGGAAAGTAGGACATACGATTTAGTTTAATGATCTCAATTGGTTTTATTTTTGATTTTAGAATCCAGCAACTCTTCATTTCATAAACTAGAATGAGTGTTCTAGAAAGATTGGCTTCATAGACAGGAAAAGGCTAAAGGCATCAGAAAAAAAAAGAAGAGGGTTGGTTGGTTGGTTTTTGTTGTTTGTTTTTTCTTCTGAGACAGGGTCTCATTGTATAGTTCAGGCTGGTCTTGAACTCCAGGGGATCCTCCTGCTTCAGCCTCCTAAGTGCTGGGTTTACAGGTGTGCATCACCGTGCCCAGCGATAAATTGGTTCTTTCAAAGTCCTTTATAAGGCAGAGGCAGGAGACAAAATAGAAAACTTGTTACTTAATATCATATTACTTTAGGCTATTTTTTGTAATGAGTAAAGGATATAAAGATTAAAGCAGAGGGAACTTCATTATCAGCCAGTTAAAACCTGTCTGTTGAGGAAACTTGGTTGCCTCTCTCCTCTCTCCTGTCCCATCTCTCCTGTCTCCTCTCCTCTCTGCTTTCCCGTCTTTCCTCTCTCGATTTCTATGAAGGTCAGACGTGGACTTCATCCTGAGTGACTCCATTTTTATTTTTAGTTTTGTCTCCTGGGCCCAGTGCAGGACCCTAGTCCAAAACAATGGGGTCCTGTCATTATTATTTAACAACAATAACAAAAATATATATGTATGTATACTCCTATATTTATGCTAAGATATTTTATTCCCTTTTGTTTTCTCCTCCTATGTCTAGGGTTGGTTTTTTTCCTCTATGCCCCTCCACCCAGCACTTTGTTTTTCCTCCTTTAGTGGCCTGACAGCATGGACCTTAGTTTTTGGCTTCTGTCTCCACTAAGAGGACAAGAGAAGGGCGGAAAGCCTACCACCACCTCCTTGCAGAGGCCTCTGTCTGCAACCTAACCTGTTCCCTCCTCACACTTTTTCCCTCTTTAACAAAAACTTTTAGAATACATTGTATCTGTGGGTGAGTAAAAGTTTTTCTTTTCCTTTTTGATTCTTTTCTTTTCTTTTCTTTTCTGTCTCCTTTCTGTCCAGAACCATTTTTCCCTGCCCCCCCCCCGGTGTTTACCTGGTGAGCTCTTGGTGGTCTCAGTGGTCTCAGCTGTAAGCAGTGACCTCCCCAGCTTGTCCCATCGGCCTCAGAGGAGCTGCTGTCTATATCCTAAAAGGCAGTGGCGCTCCATCCTGATTTGATGACAATTTGTCGCGATGCCTTTATTCACACTTCATGAATGGGTGGCCTTCACTGTACAGAAGAGAATGGAGACACTGTGGGGTGACAGCAGGGACAGGTTTCATATGGTGAGAACCAGGAAGCAGAACAGTGACAGAATAACCCCTGGACTCACACAGTCAGCTCTGGGTGCTCTGTGAGGTCGAGAACAGGACCTTCCTCCTTACGCTGCTGCTGTGGGCTCTGCTGCTTGTGTGAACTGAAAGTTGTTACCTGAGGGTGGGTTTGTCTTGGAAGTGAACCTGGCACCCTCTTGCTCTCTCTTGTGCTTCCACCATGTGTCATGGGATAAGGTAGCACATAGGCCCTCACCAGATGTGGGCTCCTTGATTGGACTTCCCAGCCACCAGAGCTGTAAGCAGTGCATCTCTGTTCTTTATAAGCAGTCCACTTATTGTTTGTTTTGTTGTATTTCTTTCTTTTTTGAGACAAGTTCTCACCAGGGAGTCCAGGCTGGCCTCAAACTCATTATTCTCCTGTCTCAGCCTCCCGAATGCTGGGATGACAGGCATGCACACCTGACTACTGTGATATTCTATTGTAGCAAAACAAAATGGACTAAGACAAATAGTCACTTAATTTCTTATTTTTGGTACAGTACCATCACTTCAGCTATGCCTGGGATCCTCAGTCCTCAGCTCTACTTCCATCTCAAGGGACTGGAATCTTCTTGGCAGTAGGGCAGGGGGACCACAGAGGACCTCAGACTCTGACCACATCTGCCTAATCCTCCTCATTTTGGATCTGCTCTTCACTCAACTCTAGAAATACCTGATCCCATCCATTTCTGTCTCTGTTTAAGACATCGTGACGATGTTATGTGTCAACTTTCCTGGGCCCAGGGATGCCTAGAGACTCATTAAGGCATCACTCTGGATATTTCTGTGAAGGTGTTTTGGACCAGACTAGCATTTAAATCAGTAGAGTTGACTGAAGTAGTTTAGCCTCTGTCTTACAACAAGACATCATTCACTGGGCCCTTTAAGCAACAGAAGTGTACTTCTCATAGCTGTGGAGGTTGAGAAGTTCAAGGTCAAGAAGCCTCTTCCTGGCCTGAGCCTCCTCTCTGAGTCTCAGGTGGTGGGGGAGGGAAAGATCCCTCTCCTGTCTCTTCTTACACGGGTACTGATCTGGACATGAAAGATGCCATCGCACACCAGGGTGGACAGGGCTTCAGTGTAGGGGTTTGGGGACACAGAACAACCCCCAATAATGTGAGAGGGCCGCAGCCCACTGGAACCAAAAGGTAGAAAGGTGGCATGTTTATTAAGAGAGAAATAGCTCCCAATAGTTGGGAGGGGACCCAAACGTGGGTTGCAACAGGACTCTTTCTCTGGTTGTTACACCAAAAAGTGACTGGGGCTCAGATCACTCTGATCAAAGTAATGTCAGCCTATCGGACTACACCCAGCTTACTTTAACTAGAGATGGGCCCGTGAGGAGACAAGGCTTGCAGCAAGCATATATCTGCAGGGGCCTGTTGGGCTCTATCCTATCTGAGTGGTCCATTAAAAGGACAAAGTGAGAAGGAAAAAACATTTTCCAGATAGGGAGGGACAGTAGTTATCATAGTGGGCGTCTGTCAGCTTGCGTTACCAGGAGGTTCTTGTTAACTCCGTTTATCTGACCAAGCCCTGGTCATCCTGACTCTACCTTGGGTCTCTCTAGCCATGGTGCCTCTCTAGCTGCCTACTGTCTTCTACTTAACTTGCCTGTCTGAAATGTGCTGTTGGCTCTTCCTGTCTGATGCCTTCAAATTAGAACACTAGGTCTCCTGTTCCACAGGCTAAGTATAGGCTTTCAGTTTACCAACCTAGTTATTGTGTGCGAGCCAATTTTTAAAATAAAACCTCTCTTCTTTCTTTCTTTCTTTTTTTTTTTTTCTTTTGGTTTTGTTTCGAGATTTTGTTTTTGGGGAGTTGTACTGGACCTTCATACTGAGCTACATCCCCAGTCCTTTTTTATTTGAAACATAGTCTCACTAAAGCCAGGCATGGTGGCACACACCTGTAATCTCAACACTCGGGAAACTGAGGCAGGAGGATCACTGTGAATTGATTGGAGGCCAGCCTGTGCTCATAGAGAGTTCAAGTTCAGCCTAAAATATATAGTGACACTGTCTCAAAAAAAAAAAAAAAACCAGAAAGAAAGAAAGAAAGGAAGGAAGAGTCTCCCTAAATTGCCCTGGCTGGGCTCAGACTTTTGCTCTTCCTACTTCAACCTCCTAGAGTGCTAAGATGACAGGCACGTGCCACTATCCCCAGCTTCACTTTCATTTCTCTTTCGCTGGAGAACTCTGTCCACAGCTGGCCCCCAGAACTGTCTCTTCTTGTTTTTGCTCACAAAATTAGTTTCACCCAAAATTGTTGCCACTGTCCTTCCTGTTTGCCTCATCTTTGTTGATTTATTATCAATTTTTACAAATCAGTTTACAGTAGTCTTACAGAGCTTTGGAGAGAATGAACCAAAGATGTGTGTGTTTAATCTGCACTTTCAGCCTAGTATGCTTGTACTTCTTAATTCTTAAAAAGGATTTAAATAACATTTCCTGGAAACTGTGTTCTCATCCAATATGTCAGCAGCCTTCTGTTGGTCTTCCCCTCACTAAAGGGCCTCAAAAGAGGTTTCTTAATTTCCCTTTCTTCTGTGTCCTCAAGGGCCACGAAGCTGCTAGATAAATTATAATTATGCTTGTCCCCAGCCATTACTTGGCCATGATACATCAGCCAGAGACAGATTCTCACTTTCTGCTAGAGGAGTGGCTATCCTCAGAAGACCCAGCCTCACAGGATTTCACAAATACCTTCTTAGCCAGGCCTGGCCTTTACCGACAGTAAACATAAAGAGTGCTTCAAAATCAAAACTTCTATTACAACTACCTCAAGCTAACAACATTAAATAGCTACTTTGCCCTTCAAACCTAAAAGGCTTTTTCTTCTCTTAAGCCGTCCTTGGCAGCCCCTGCCTTATGTATCCCTGGTTACAGTAACCACCTCGCTCTCTCTACCATTAAAAACAATTTTTTCCTCAAGTTTTATTTATTTATTTTTCCCCCAAACCAGATTTTATTGGTACATTTTAGATATACATAATGATCACTTTCATCATAGACAATTTGTACCTGTACATGATGTAACTTGATTCTTCTTTTTTCCCCTTTCCCTACCCTCCTTTTCACCCCTTCCTCCCCATCCTACCCATTAAAAACAATCACCTTGGCCAGGAAAATGGAGCAGCTCCCCGCCGCCTGTTGGAACTGTCTCCATGCTGGTGATATCTGATGTGCCACCGGCCTGTGTCCCGTGACTGGGACACCCATCCCACACGAGGTCCCTTCTATTTTCTCCCTGGCTCCCCGCTCGGGGTGCTTATCAGCCCAACACTCCTTCTGAAAAACCAAATGCAGTTCCTCTACCTGGCAGGACCCGCAGTGGCCTCTGGGCCCCTGCTGTCACCTTGTGCAGCAGGGTCTGGGTGCTGGTTTCAGGGTGTGAGGCAGCAGAGTGCCTCTGATAGACCGTGCAGATGGTGAATGGACTGCTTTCACTGAAACATGTGCCCTTCCAATACATCTGTCAATATTTTACTTAATTCCAGCTATAATGTTTGGATTGTTAATATTTATGAGAAAGCAGTGAGGAGAAATAGATCCCCAAATGTCTTTGGATTAATGAGTTATGTGTGTTTGACAAGTATTTTCTTTGGAAGCCTTATGATGGTCCATCTGAAAATATTCTGGCATGGGTTTGAGGACTTTTTAGAAATGACACCACAGGCATGATCTATGAAAGAAAGAATTAATTAGGTGGACTTTGATAAAATTAAGTATTTCTGCTCTGTGAGCTAGGTACAGTGGCTTGTGCTTGTCGTTTCAGCTACTTGGGAGGCTGAGGTGGGAGGATCTCTTGACCTCAGGAGTCCAAGATCAGCGTGGATTGCAAAGGCAAGCAGGAACACCAAAACGACACCCAGGATTTGGAGGCAGATTTATTTACACTGGCATGCACGTGTCGGGGTCATTCCCAGAATATCAGGCCCCAATCTCTGGTGGGCTAGGGCTTTTATATGATGCACAGGCAGGAGGTACAAAAGAGGTGAAAAGGCGAGACAGTTCTGATTAGCTTGCGAGGTGAGATAATCGGTTACAAGGGCAGATTAATGATCATCAACTCATGAAGCTTGGTACAATTGTACGATGTGGCATCTTGCATGTTCAGTTACACCCTCATGGTTACGGGGTCAAGGAAGTAACTACGAAACCATGAAGCAGTTACAGAGCTAAGCAGTTGCAAAAGAACAAAGTTTCAAAGTGAACAATTTCTCTTGTACAGTTTTTCCCTTTCAGGGCAACATAGCAAGACCCCATCTTTAAAAAAATCTACTCCATGACAATTAAATGCCTATATCTTGAACTCTGAGTGACTAATTTAAGGATGACAATATGTGATCTATTAATCATTGTTACTCTCCTATTATCTTGTTTTGAAATTTTATGTTTTTTTCTCTTTTAAAATAAAATTTTAAAAAATCTACTCCATGAAAGACACTCTTGAGAGAATGGAAAGACAAGCCATAGTGTGGGATAAAATATTTGCAAAAAGCACATCTCACAATGGATTCTCATTCATAATATACAAAGAGCTCTTAAAACCAACAGTAAGAAAACAATCTGATTTAAAAATGGGTCAAAGATCTTGACAGACATGGCAAGGGAACACATGGGAATATGATCCATGTTCTATGCCGTAAGAGAAATGCTAATCAAACAGTAATGAGACCCCACTCCACATCAGTTAGATTGGTCAAGATCCAGACTACTTGGCAGGTGTGGTGGGGCACACCTGTAATCTCAGCACCTGGAAGGCTGAGGCAGGAGGATCGCTGAGAGTTCGAAGCCAGCCTAGGCTACATAGTGAGCTCAAGAGCAGCCTAGAAAACATAGTGAGATCCCATCTCAAAAAAACAAAACAAAACAAAAAATAAAAAAAGATCCAAGGTGCTGACAACTCCCAATGCTAGCAAGGATGTTGAGCAGCAGGGATTCTCATTCACTGCTGCTGGGAATGCAAAATGGCATTGTTATTCTGGAAGACTGTTTGGCAGTCTCCTATGAAACTAAACACACTCTTACCATACAACTCCGCAATGGTATTCCTTGGTATTTATCCAAAGGAGTTGAAAACTTATGTCCACACAAGAAACCTGCAACAAACAAACAAACAAACAAACCTACATCTGAATATGTATAGCAGCCTTATTCATAATTGCCAAACCTTAGAAGCCACCAAGATGTCCTTCCATAAGTGAGTGGATAAAAAAGCTGTAGTACACCCAGCAGGTGGAATAGTACTGCGTGCTAAGGAAATAAACTCTCAAGCCATGAAAAAGCATGGAGGAAACATAGAGGCATATTTCTAAGTGAAAGAACCCAATCTGGAAAAGCTATATATTGTACCATTGCAATTACAGGACCGCCTGGAAAAGGCGAAACTATGGAGACCAACGTGTCCTGGAGGGAGGGAGGAGTGACTAGGCAGAGGACAGAGGATTTTTAGGGCAGTGAAAATACCTGTGATGATCATATGTTGTATACATTTGTCCACAGACTGTACAACACCAAGAGAGGTTTTTTCCTTCTTTCTTCCTTCCCCGCCCCGTATGGGGAATTGAACCCAGGGCCTCTCACATGATGACAGGTAAGCGCTCTACCACCGAGCTACGTCCCAGCTCCCAAGAGTGAATCTTAGTGTAAACTATGGACTTCAGGGGTGAAGATGTTGCTGAGGGCTCCACTGTGGTGGAGGGCCGTGACGATGGAGGAGGTGTGCGTTGAAGGGGGCAGGGAGTACACATGGGGTGATCGAAAAAGATAGTGAAGTTAATTTTTTAAAAATGTATTGCAGTAAAAAGACACATTTCTGTTAACTTCCCCTTAAAACACTCCCCTTCACCTCAAACACAGTTATCCCATCCTTCTTGCCACTTTCTGAAGCAGTTCTGGAACTCCTCTTTCCTGTCTTTAGTTGTGTGGTTGTGGCTGCCTCCACGTCCCGAATTGACTCAAAATGCTGACCTTTCATGGTCATTTTGATTTTGAGGCAGAGCCAGAAGTTTCATAGTGCCAGATCTGACGAATAAGGTGGATGAGGACACAGTGTAATCATTTTATTTGATAGAAATCACCATAAACGTTTTCAGTCCATTCAGGACATAAGGTAGCCATGAAAAGACGCTCAAGAAAGAGGACTTGCAGAACTGCTTCAGGAAGTGGCAATAATGTGTTTGAAAAAAGGGTATTTTGAGGGGGACTATGGCAAGTGTGTCTTTTACTGTCATACTTTTAAAATTTTTAATTTAAAAAGTCAATGAATTTTTTGATCACACTCCCTATGAGTTAATTTGGTAATTACTTCTTTAATTTTGGTATAAAACTAAAACTTCTCTCAAAAAATAACCTTTTAGGGGCCTGCGCGACTGGTGTGGACCCCAGGAGGAGAAAGAAATGGGCTTCTTGGGAGCCCACTCAGCCCGGCCTGAGCGCCTCCAACCAGGAGACAAGTAAGACTGCCTTCCAGGGGCCTGCTCAACTGCCGTGGACCCCAGGAAGAGAAACATGCACCTCTCCCTCCCCCTCCCGCCCTGTAAAGCAACCTGCTCGTTCGGAGGTCTGGCTACATTGATAGCAACTAAGGTACATAGAACAGCTGGATGCTAGTATTGTTTTGTTCATTTTGCAGGCCAGGGGCTGGCAGCCTGGGGATCTCTTTGGAAGACGACAGTACACAATGTAGCAAAAATGGGGGATTCTCTTCTGTCTTGTCTTCGAGGTCCAATATTGTTCTCATTGTTTTGCTTTATTCTGATTAATTTTTTTTACCTTATTTTATACTCTGTTTTTATTGGTTTTATTGTGGGGTTTTTTTATTTTACTATACCTGTTGGAAAGGTCAACTATCCTGAAAATAACAAGATATACTATAGTAGCTATTGTCCCCCCCCCCTCCCCGGCACTGGGAATTGAACTCAAAACCTCATGCCTGTCAGACAGGTGCTTAAGTCACTGACCAAACTCCCAGCCCTGGTTTTTTGAGGCAGGGTCGCAGCTATTGTTTTCATAGTATCTTTCTTAGAAGTTCTGTACCAGTTCTACTGCTTTGTTTTGATTGACTTCCTTCGGTTACATTTTGTTGGATTTTACTATCTTTAAAATAAAAAAAATAACCTTTTAAAAAATCTTCAGCTGCTGAAGTCATTTTACCCTTTCTTGGGCCATAGCCTTGTTTTTAGCATCATGCTCCAAAACCAGACAACCTTTCAAACGCAGGAGGGAATTGTGTGGCTGCTGATGGTTTTAGATCCATTCAGAATAGGTATTCCCAGCACTCGGGAGGCTGAGGTAGGAGGAGCGTTGTGAGTTCGAGGCCGGCTTGGGCTACAACGCGAGCGCAAGGCTGGCCTGAGCTACACAGTGCGACCCTGCCTCAAAAAACCAGGGCCAGGAGTTTGACTCATTGGCTTACGCGCCTGTCAAGGTTGTGAGTTCAATGCCTGGTGCCACAAAAAAACAAAACAAAACAAAACAACAGAATAGGTATTCCCAGAATGGTCACTTGATGGCGCCCAAGAGTCTTCTCCCTCGCCTTGTTCACCTGATTACCGGACTGGCTCACGTGAGCATGGGCACTGATGAAGGAAAGGGTTTGATTACTCATTATATGCTAGACACATTCCTGTGCGTTCCACTGTGGACTACAGTACTGCCATATGTGTCTTTTTTTTTTTTTTTTTTGCGGCACAGGGGATTGAACTCACGACTTTGTACCTGCCAGACAGGCGCTTAAGCCATTGAGCCAAGTATGTGTCATTTTTAAGCATGTGATGGAAGGATATCTACAACAGTATTATTCTTTCTTTCTTTGTTTCTTTCTTTTTTATTTTTCTTAGAGATAAGGTCTCACTATGTAGTGCAGGCTGGCCTTGAACTCACTTTGTAGCCCAGGTTGGCCTCAAACTCGCAGTGACCCTCCTGCCTCAGCCTCCCGAATGCTGGGATTACAGGTATGGGCCACCGTGCCCTGTGATTCTGATTAGTTTCATCCAGATGAAAAACCACTGACTACATAAATAGAAGTATATGTTCACAGATGTATAAAAGTGCCACCATATAAAAGTATAATATATTGTCATCACCAAGGAGTCATTAAATGTTTTCATTATCAGATTTGTAATATCCCTGCTATACAACTAGGTATAGACTTTATAGGTCAAACAGGAAAGTGTGGATTCTCTCAGACATACTAAGGCTCTCCCAATAGATTCAGCATAGGTGAGTGGGAAAATGATAAAATAGGATGGTGAGGACTAAAATGGCCAAGATGTGTGCAGCAGCCTGATTCAGACGGCCTAGATCTTGTCCCGAGTTCTTGCAAGTATAAGACGCATCCCTGTCAAGGAGATTAGATTTTCTCACCTTGGAACATTGATGGATTGGCCTGTCACACTTTCCACTATGCTCCCCAGGGGACCCACTTAAGTGAAATCACATATTAGACCACAGCCCTCTAAATCAGGGCAAAGCACCCTTGGGGCTCCTGCCAGAGCCTCCGGCCCACTTCCCATCGCTGCACACGCTGGCAGGCTCCCCACACACCCCCGGTCCTTTCTCCGTCTCCGCACTGTTTCTCCTCAGCCTCTGTGCCCTTTGGTTCTTTCCCTTTTCTTTCTTCGTTTGGCACTAGGGTCTGAGTCCAGGGCCTCATGCGCTGGGACCCTGTGGCTGTGATTGCTCCGGGGGTCCCCGGGCCTCTTTGCACACCCAAGCAGGACTGTTGTGGCCACCGCCTATGTGGGTGCCCATGTGCAAGGTGGAAAAACTCCTCCACATCAGGCTGAGGCTGGGCCCTGGCCAGCAGCTCACCCTTGCCTGACTTCTTTCCCTTCCTCTGCTTCTTTCCCCATTCCTTTGTTTCTCCTGGGAGCACTTTCTGCACAAATGGTTTGCACACAACTCCTGTCTCAATATTTGCTTTCAGGAACCTGACCTAAGAAACCAGCCCTCCCAGGTAAGCCGTGCTATTGTCACAGCCTAAAGCCGGGATATCCATCAGCGCTGGCCTCTACTGGGAGGACCGCTGGCCTTGCACCCTTTCCTGCAAAAGCACTTCTGCCCTGAGGCAGGCAGGAGAGGCGTGTGGAGGTAGCATGGGGTGCTTGCAGCTTTGCCCTTGACAGAAGGAAAACAGCAGAACTAAAACCAAGAGATGCTGAGGAAATAACCGCCGCAGTCATGTGTGCTCACGGGGAGCAGTCCCCAGGGGCTGCTGGTCACAGTTTTGTTCTTCCTGGCTGCTGTGAAACGGTACTTAGTCTCTGTTTTAACTTTTTATTCAGTCCAAGAGGGTTTGCAACCCCCAAACAAAGACATTTTGCCAATCCAAACAAGTTGTAAAAGCCCACTGTCCCCTGAAGTATTGGCCACCCACTTGGTTATAATTACAATTTTCTCACTTCTCATCTCACTAGAGGAAGGAAACATTGCCTCACTCTGGCGGACACACCGGCACGTTACAAACTCTACAAACGCGCAAATCCTTTCTCCTTGGTTCTGCTCATGTGGGGCCATAGTTCCTGATGAGGAAGTCAAAAAGATTCATCTTCATCAGACCTGAAAGACATGCTAAAGGTTGTTCAGCGGCTGAAGAGCAAGGGTACCAGATAAAACTTGGAACTATAGGAAGAAAGAAAGCTTTATAGATGAGTAAATACAAAAGCCTGTATTTTTTGTTATTTTTTTTGTAATTACTTTAAAAGAATACTATTGCAAGGAAAAATAACAATTATTTATTATAGGGTTTATGAGTATAAAAGGCTACATGTGGTGGCACATGCCTGTAATCCCAGCACTTTGGGAGTCTGACGCAGGAAGATTACAAATTTGATCCTTGGGTGACTTAGTAACATAGTAAGACCTAGGATAAACATAAAAAATGAAATAAAAGGGCTGGAGATGTAGCTCAGTGAGAAGGCTCTGGGTTCAATCCCCAGTACAAAAAAAGTGTAAAGGTAAAATATCTGACAATAATGGCAAAAAGATGGGGCAAATGGAATTGCTCTTTTGTAGGTTAT
>RJWM01034536.1:0-19623 GCA_004363535.1 Dasyprocta punctata | reverse complement strand
CGTGTAACAGAAAATGTGATATTTAAGCTTGTGTATTTGATTTATTTCTCTTAAAATTATGGCCCCAAGGAGCATTTTCCTACAATTGGCTCATTTGTCCTTTATGAGAGAGGCGTACTCCATTGTGTATCAATTCCACATTTTCTTCATTCATCTGCTGATGGACATATAAGCTGCAACCAAGATTTAGCTATAGTGAATTACACTGCTGTAAACATGGGTGTGCATGTATCCCTGCCATATGATGTCTTTAGCTCTTTTGGGAAGAAACCTAGGAGAGGAATATCTGGGTCAAATAGAATTTATTGTTTTTGCTTTATGAGGAATCTCCACACTGTTTTCCATTATGGGTTGTACTAGTTTACATTCCTCCCAGCAATGTGGAAGTGTTCCTTTCTCCCCCTCAGGTGAATGCTCAGAGTTATTTCTGCATTCTCTGTTCTGTTTCATTGATTCCCCTCCCCATATCATGCTGTTTTGATCCTGACAATTTTATAGTATAATTTGAACTCTGGGATTATAATGTCTACTCCCTTGCTCTCGTTGCCCAAGTTTGTAGTTCTAGGTCTCTTCTTGTTCCATTTGAATTTTGGGATTGTTTTCTCTAGTTCTGTGAGAAATGCTAGTGGCATTTTGATTGGGGTTACATTAAATTTGTGTATCAGTTTTGGAAGTATGACCACCTTGACTATATTGGTTCCTTCCCTTCAGTTTCTTTCAGGAGTTTGAGGAGTTGGTGTTAGATCTTTCTTAATTTGGTAGTGACTGATTTCTTGGATTCTTCTCTGACCTAGTGATTATTCAAGAGGGTATTGTTTAATTTCCAAATATGTTTGCATAATTTCGGTAGTTTCTTTTGCTTTTGATTTCTAATTTCATTGCCCTATGATCTGATAATATGCATGATATAATTTTGACTCTTGCATTTACTTATGCATGTTTTATAGGTTAGCATGTGGTTTGTTTTGGAGAAAGTCCCATGTGCTGCTGACAAGGATGTGTATTTTGTTGTTATCGGGTAGAACACTCAGTAGGTATCTACTAAGCCCATTTGTTCCAAGTTGTGGTTCCACTCTTGTTGTTACTGTTGATTTTTTTCTAGTTGATCTGTTTGTGATAGTGGGGTATTGAGGTCTTGAATTATAATTGTGTTGGTGTTTATCTGATTTTTTTATGTCTACTGTTTTATGAAGTTGGGTGTACCAGTGTTTGATGCATACATATTTTTAGTTGTTATCTCTTCCTGTTGATCTCCTAACCAATATGTAGTGATCTTCTTTGGCTCTTCTGATGAGTTTGGTTTGAAATCCACTTTGTCTGAAATTAGAATAGCTACTGCTGCTTTTTTTCTGGGTTTCTGTTGCATGGAATGTTATTTTCCAATCCTTGAGTTTTAATCTGTGTATTTCTTTTTAGATTAAATGTGTTTTTTGTATACTATATATGATTTGGTTTTGTTTCTTTGCTCATTCTGCCAATCTGTGTCTTTCAGTTGGGGGATTGAGAATATTCACATTGTAAGTTATTACTGAAAGGTATTGACTCATTCATGTCATTGCCTTATTTCCTGTTGCTGATTCCCCCCAACACACACACACACACACACACACACACACACACGCACGCACACACTCTTCCTTTCTGTTTAACTGCTCACTCTACCTGGTATATTCATTCTATCAGATTTTTTGGCATTACTTGCTTCATTATCTCTTTTAGGGTATCCTTGAGAATTTTTTGGATGGTGGTTTGCTGATCATGAATTTCTTAAGATGCTCTTTGTCATAGAAAGATCTTATTTTTCCCATCAATTTTGAAAAATAGTTTTCCAGGACGTATTAACCTGAGTTGGAAGTTATTATCTTTTAGGGCTTAAAGCACTTCACTCCAAGTTCTCTTGGCTTTTAAGGCTTATGTTGAGAAGTCTGCTATAATTCTAATGGGTTTACGTTTGTAAGTGATTCATTGCTTTTCCCTGCTTTTAGAAATCCTTCCCTGTACTACACTTCTAGGATTTTTTGACTATGATGTGATGTGGATAGGTTCCCTTTTGATTGTGGCTATTTGGGATTCTGTGTGCCTCACTTATTGTACCTTTAATTCTTGCCCTGTATTTGGAAAGTTTCCTGCTATTATTTATTTATTTTTTGGTCTTTTTTTGAGGCAGGGTTTCACTCTATGGTCCAGGGTGGTCTTTAACTCACTTTGTAGCCCAGCCTGGCCTCAAACTCACAGTAATCCTCCTGCCTCAGCCTCCCAAGTGCCGAGATTACAGGCATGTGCTACTGTGCCATTTCTGCTGTTATTTCTATGAACACATTTTTATGTCCTTTTTTCTGTCTTTTGATTTTTTTCATTTATTCCAATTCATTTTAGATTAGCCTTTGTGTCATCTAGCAGCTGTGGGATCCATTTTTTATGTTCTCTTGTTGCCTTTAAGGTATCTCTGAGTAACTGGATTGGAAAGCATCCCTATCTTCTAATCCGATAGTCGGTCTCCATATCAGTTACTTCTGCTGCTCTTTTCAATAGACTTTTTAAATCTTCTGGATTTCTACTTGGAATTTTTTCCTCGACTCTAATTCTTTGCTAAACTGGCCTTTTTTTTTTTTTGTATCATTTTGTTTAGCTCTGATAGCTTTTTATTGGTGTTTTCTATATGCTCCCTTATCATTTTGTTTGCTACATCCAAATCTGTTTAGTAATATCATGTGAGCCTGCTGTGCACCTTGTTGACTTTTTGTTGTTGTTGTTGTTAAAGTAGGATAATTTTATTTGGTTGGCTTGTTTTTAAATTTCTTCTTTTATCCTTTCAAATAATTCAACTGTGTGGCTTTTGCTTCTCCATGCCCCACCCAGCCACAGCACCTCATGAATCGGCTTTGGTAGAATTGGGAAGGTGTGGAGACATTTGGTTGCCTTTTTTTTTTTTTTTGTACCAGGAATTGAACTCACAACCTCGAGCCTGCCAGGCAGGCACTTTAGCCATTGAGCTAAATCCCCAGCCTTTAGTTGCCTTGTTTTCTCATGTTTCTGTTGTTTGTTTTGTTTTGTGCTTAGGTTTATGGTCACTTATAATGGAAAGACTGTTTCAAGTATAGCGTGCTCTTTAGTTAGTCTCCTTTTCAGTGATGCATTCAGGACATAGTTAATGATTGTGCTTCACCTTTGTCCCAAGATCCAACCATCTCTGTTAATTTGGGAGGGGAGGAAGCAGTGTAATTGGCCTAATACTCAGTTCTCTGGAAATATACCACAGTATTGCTAATGTCACCAAGATAATCTGGATATTGGCATACAGAGAAAACCTATCAATAGCAACAACTGTTTGACCTTGGCAATGTCAAGGAAATCAGCAATAGTAATATCACCCAAGACAAACTAGATATTGACATGCCATAAGAACCATTAATGTACCACCCTTAATCTTAGAAAGAGATCTATAATTATAAACACTAAGACAAACCAAATATTGACATACTAAATGGGACAACTATCCTTCCACTGATTGAAAAGAATATAACAGTTGTAGGGTTAACTATTTAAAGATTAATAAAGCTTAAAGATATTTATACTATAAAACAATGGGGGTTAAGGATAGAAGGATGGAAAAAAAATTTTTTGAAAAATTCAGCAGTGGAAGAAGGAAGAGAAACAAGTGAGACAAATAATCCTATTAAGGAGTAGATATTTATAGAATTAAGTAAAAGTAACAAGAAAACAAACAAAAAATACAAGATAACAAAAGGGAGAAAAAAGGTAAGGATAAAAAAAAACATTAAAAGGAAAAATATTAAAGGGAAATAAGAAAAGTGAATCCAAATACAGAATTTTTCTTCTCTATTTTTTTAAAGAGAAAGACACATATAAGAAAGACAAAAAGCAAAAGAGACAAACAACTAGAGCAAATGCACAACAGTAACATGGGTTTACAAAACAGGATGACAGAAACCTGACAATGGTTGCAATATTGCATATCGTTACCTTCAAAATGGTTGTTTACATTAACAGATATAGACATGTAAGATTGATCTAATCACATGAGTATTAACTGTTCTTTCTCAATAACTAATACACTCAGCAGTATGTTTGTTTTAGTTATCTTACATATACATATATACAGATTTATATCTTTTTCCTTTTCCTTTCCCTCTTTTCCCCTTTTACCTTCCCAATTACTTTTGCTCTTTGAGCAGTTTTTTACCCTTACATAGTATTTATTGTAGATTTTGGATCATACATACTTTTTCAGTTTCTTACACTGGGGAGGCAGTATAGTATTTACACATGTGGGTTTGATTTATCTCACTTATGAGTATGGTCTCAAGTCGTGCCCATTTACTTATAAAAGTCTCAATGCAATCTTTCTTGATAGCTGAGTAGTACTCCATTGTATAAAAATACCACATCTTTTTTATCCATTCCTTGATTGACGGGCACTTGGGTTGTTTCCAAGATCTGGCTATTACAAATTGGGTTGCTATAAACATGGGTGCACAAATATCACTGTGGTATGATGTTTTCAATTCTCTATTTTTGCATGAGTAGTTTCATTTCAGGATCTACAGTGTTGGAGTCCACCAAGTCACGGTCCTCCCTGCCTAGCCGCAGGGCTTGTGGGTCTGTCCGGTGAGCCCATACCAGAGACTGCTTTGCTTACGCCAGGCTGTGGCCATGTCCATGCTGAGGCTTGTCCTTGCCCTCATGCACAGATAGCAGAGGTAATCAGATCTCAGATCTGTGCTGCGTGTAGGCAGCAGGGCAGCAGTTAAAGTACTAAATGCCAGTAGGCTCCTTTGGACCCGGCCCAGCGTGGCTTCTCGTTGTGTGTTGCGGGGGCTGTATCCTTCCTGGCCTGAGCTTAAACTGCTCGGTGGTTCCCTTTCTGTCTCTCTCCCTGTCTGCTCTGCAGCTGTCTGCTGTGACTGCCTCTCACCTTACCACTGTGGAAGGGTAACACTGGGAACCCTGAAGTGGTTTTTAGTTATTCTGAGTCCCAGATTTAAATAACCAACCCCATCCCAAAATGGTGCTGATTAAGCATTCTCTGGAGCTGCGTTGGGTATCCACACTTAAAATTCCTCTCCAGCCATTGCCTGCTGTGTGGAAGGAGCCCACTTGGTGCAAAACCCCACACTGTTTGCAGTTCACAAAGGCAGTGGGCTCCCCTGCAGTTTCTCCCTGCGTCTCCCAGCTCTGCAGGCTTACCTTACCAGGGAGCCAGATTCTCGCTGCGAGCTGTGAGCCAGAGAGAGTCCAGATTGTTTGGATCTTCGCTTTGTGAACTGTCTTTCCAACTTCTTTTCCTGTCAGTTCCTTCCCTCTACCAGCTATCTGCTTCTCTTTTTTTTTTTTTTTTTTTCCAAGTTGTTATTTTCCAGTGTCTGGATTCTGGACCTTGAGCTGAATCTTGCTATCCATCACCACTCGGCCATTTTCCTTCTTCTCATGTTGATTATCTTATTTCTATGTTATCAGTAGACAATTTTTAATGTTTAATTGTATTTGTATTCATATTTTTTCTTTCATGTATCAAAGACCTTTCTCTCAATACAAAACAAAAGCTGAAAATCTGATTTCTGCTCTTCTTCCTACAAGAAATAATTATACAATTTATATATGCTATATAAATAATATATAATATATAAACTCATATAAAAATTTTATGTCATTTTACTTTATTTTATTTTTGTGGCACTGAGGATCGAACCCAGAGCCTTAGCAGTTAGCTACACCCCTTGTTCTTTTTATTTATTTGGCTATTTTTAAGATGGTCTTACTAGGTTGCACAGACTGGGCTTGAACTTGTGATCCTCCTGCCTCAACCTCCCAGAGTATTTCTTTTTCACAAATACCTTTATTCAAAATACTTTTATTAAGCTCCAGGCAACACTATGAAAACTGCTTTGGCCCAACACTTAGGTCTCACTGGCTTCACTGCTTACACATCCTACATACTAGCTCCTGAGTTCCTTGCTTTGACTTTTCTTTTGTGTGGTCTGTGTCTTTGGATTGTTTCATGTCAGAAAATGTGGCATTCTTGCACATGTGACCATGCTGTCTACCAGGGCCTGGCCTAACAGACAGGTGGCTGAGTGTCTTGGTTACTTTTCTTGTTGCTAAGGCAAAATACCCGGCATCCAAAGTTAAAGGGGAAAGGTTTATTTAGCTCACACTTTGTAGAGGTTTCAGTCCATAATTGGCTGGTTCCAAGGCAGGGTGGCACATGGCAAAGGGTCAACTGTTCATGGCAAGCAGATGATAGCAAAGTAAGCAAGACGGGGGACAAGACTCTGTCCCTTACATTGTATGCAGGTGTAGCACTCACACCCTTAATCCTAGCCAGAACTATGCCAAGCCAATCATACACCATTAGTCCCAAAATCACACACTCTAGATCCAGCCACCTCTGAAAAAGCCCTATGACCACATGAGGCTTTGGGGGGACATCTAGACACAAACCATAACACCAGGCATATCTGGATAGCTATTTGCCACATACCCTGTTCTTCCCCACAGCAAGACAGTACATCTTAGCCCTTTGGACTCAAGCATGGCCACAGGACTCACTGCGGTTGATGAAGGGGGTGAAGGTGGCCTGTGTCAGCAGTGCACACACTTCAAGGGCCACACATGCTTCACTTCTCTTGCTGCTGTATCCCAGGAGATGCTCATCCTCCCTCCTCGGTCTCTGGGTGAAGGAAGACACATGAATAGCACTGCAGCCAACCCTCCATAGATGTGCGGTGTGAGAAACAGATCTGCCGTGAGACAGTGCATTTGGAGACTGTGTATCCCCCATGGCCTGGCCCGGCCTGGTCTACGTGGCGGTATTGTTCTAGACCCCAAACCTCTTGGAGCTTCTTCGGTCATCGGGCTGCCTGTGCACTACATTCTGATTGACAGGAGACAATTTCCCCGCTCTTTCTGGCCCTGTAATCCCCTAATCTGTAAAAGTGGGGGCAAGGTAGGCTAATGCTGATGCGTTTGCCAGGTTTGATTTTAACTAATCCGTTCTGCAAATATGGGCCTTGCTGAAGATTGCTCTTAATGAGGCTGACTTGTGTTTTTACAAAGCAAATGATCTCAGATCTTGGCTGTTTCTTGCTAGAAACAGGGCCAGCTGGCATCTGCTGGGCACAGACAGCATTTGAGAAGCTCCAATGCTCTGGGTAGGGAAGGAGAACACCTCCAACCAGACCTGGGACACAGCTGGCTTGGTGACAGGAAGGAACTCTGGTTGCTTCCACTGATTTTGTTGTCTCCGTTGGTTGCCTGCTGCGTATCGAGCATCCTTCTAGGGGGCTATGAAGATGGGACAAACAGAGCCTTACGTGCCTCCTCTAGGGAGCTGAGCCCAATGATTCCAATGCAGACACAGCCTGGCTGGGCGGGGCCTTCCTTCACTTTCTTACAGGATCCCAGTCACCACTGGGGAGGGGGCGTGCAGGCTCAGGGTCAGCAGGGCCAGGCTTTGAACCTGTGTCCCCTGGCTCCGGCCCATCCTCATCTCGCACGCGACACCTCTACTTCCCTTCTCGGTGGCTCAGGTGCCTTGTGGACAGGAAGGGCAGGCAAGGCAGACCCCGGCCCGGGGGGAGGACTCCTGCCGGGAGGGGCTCCTACAGCTCTGCCCACTGACACTTGAAGCAAGGAACCAGCAGGCACGTCATCACAGCAGGCTTCCTTTCTCTTTTTAATTTTTTTGTGGGGAGCAGAGTATCAGGAATCAAACTGAGGGCCTCGCGCTTGCCAGGTGGGCGCTGCACTGCTGAGCTACATATCCAGCCCCTCTTGTTTTAATTTTTAGATGCACGATGCGCATGTAATGTGTGATTTCAGAGACACATGCAGATAACCAGTGCAGAGCAGTCTCCTCTCCATGTGCCCCCAGAAACATTTCTTTCTGGGAGATATTGCTGTTAGTGTGCTGTTTCCTTCTGCAGAGTCAGTCCTGCTTAGCTTAGCACACACAGCGATAGCATCGTGTAAGCTGAGATCCTGTGTTTGCCAATAAAGTTTTATTGAAACAGCCAAGGCCTTTTGTTTACACACCGCCTATGGCTGTGTGTGCTACAAACAAGACCAACTCCCCAGGAAGGAGAGCGTAGGCCCTGCAAAGCCAAAAATATCTACTCTTTCACAGAAAGCTTGCTGACCTCTTCGGAAAACACTCTGTGTGATTTCTGCCCCGTCCTCCATTTAATCAAACTTATGTACAACCTTAGTACTTCCTGTCTCTTTTCCAACCATGAATTCTTTAGATTTCAAAAACAGCAGGATCTTGGATTCCCGATGGTTTATTTTGTGGGTGGCTCTGTGCCTCGCGACCTCCCCGCTGGCCGGTGCCTTGTTCCTGGTCTAGTGATCAGGCACAGAACCTTGACCCCTAGGAAATAACGCAGAGTAGCAAAGTGTGGTCCCAGTGGCAGCCGGGAGCAGAGTCTCTGGTCTATCTTTCCAAACTCTCTTGTTTATTTGTTTATGTGTTTAGTGAGACAGAGGTTTTGCAGTGTTCCCCAGGCTGGTCTCCAACTCCACAGCTCAAGTGATCCTCCTGCCTCAACCTCCTGAGTAGCTGGGACAACTGAGCCACTGCATGTGGCACTCACCTTTTTGTTTTTTTGGAACAGGGTCTCACTGTGGGGCTCAGGTTGGCCTTGAACTCACAGTGGTCCTCCTGCCTCAGCTTCCCGAGTGCTGGGATTACAGACATGCGCCACCACGCTGGGCTTCCATCTTCATTTTAGTGACTCTTGGACTAGTTGTATGGTCATCAAAGATTGAGCACTGATGCTGGGCAGTGGTGTCCAGCTCTGACTGTACATTAGCTTCCCTTTGAAAACTACTAGTGGCTGAGATCCACTCTGAGGGATGCAGACTGATCTGGTCTGCGCTGCAGCTGTGCAATGAGAGATGTGTGAAGCATGACACGCACGTGTATCCACCAAAGGGCGTCAAGGGCACAGGGCTGGAGCACGGCGTGTGATGACTTCTTCCACACGGATCTACCTGTGTAAGCAGAGATTCCTAGATGAAGGCAAAGGGAAGTTTCGCAGATTCGGGGGTTTCATTCATGCCCTTGTCCAGTCGGCACCCTCTCCCCAGGGAGCCACTATGCTCTTATGACCCTGAGATTAGCTTTGCTTATTCTGGAACTTCTCAGCGATGGACCAGCCTCTCCGATGCCTGGCGTCTTGTCACACTGTTGCTCACCGTTACACCTGAGTTGGTGCATGCGTTGTCGTTCTTGGTCGTGTGTATCCCATGGCAAAGCAGACTGTTGGCTGATGTCCACTGAGCCTTCCAGTTTTAGGCGCTGACGCACGAAGCTGCAGGGGTGCATTCTGGTTTTTAGTGGGCGTGTGCATTCATTTCTCCTGGGTACACACCCGTGAAGAGGGTTGGTGGATCATAAGGAGGACAGAGTTTAACTCCAGAATTTATTTGTGTACTGGGATTCTTAGAAGCTCACTCATGATTCCAATGTGCTGCTAGGGTGGAGAATTTGTTGCCCTAGAGAAAAGCCTCTCCACTCGCTGAGCTCTTCCCAATGCCCTTCTGTGAGTTTCCCAGTAACCTTC
This sequence comes from Dasyprocta punctata, assembly GCA_004363535.1. Classification (NCBI taxonomy): domain Eukaryota; kingdom Metazoa; phylum Chordata; class Mammalia; order Rodentia; family Dasyproctidae; genus Dasyprocta; species Dasyprocta punctata. The sequence goes on along the minus strand of RJWM01034536.1, from coordinate 10,039 downwards.
CTGTAAATCCCTGATCTTCTGTGGCTTGCTGCCACAAACCCTGTCTAACCAGATATGCAGTTCCAGTCCAGCTCCCAGCCAGTCCTCCCGCTCAGTGTCTAGATCTCCCCCCATCATCTTCACAAAGTGGATTCAGTCTCAACCTTGTAACTCCCCTGCCTGAGCCTCTGCAGCTTAGTTCCAACTCTGGGCCATGCCAAACAGAGCCCTCTGTATATACAGACATTGTGGTGGTGGTGGACCATTCATGATAACCTCTGTATTTTTTTTTTAATTGAGATAGGATCTACCTCTGTAGTCCAGTCTGGCCTTAAACTCACTATGGAACCCAGGCTGCCCTCTTGGCGGCAATCTTCCTGCCTCAGCCTCCTGAGTGCCAGTTATTACAGGTGTCAGCCACTGTACCTGGCTCTGTATGTTGAGATACTAACATAAGGTTGACATGAAGCTGAAATGGCAGAAAGCATGTAAGCACCGCGTGCAGGGCCTGGTGCATAGAAAGGGTCAAGTAAATGAGACGTACATGCAGAATGTGAAGCATCTCCAGCAGCGGACCACATGGCAAGGAGACCTGCGCTATCCAATATGGTAGCCATTGGCCACCAAGAGCTTTTGAGCCCTTGAAATGAGACTTGCCCAAATTGAGAGGAGTTGTAAATATATACTAGATAAGAAAAAGCGATTACAAAAATAATATGTTGTACATAGTGGGTTAGACAAAATATAACTTGGGAGACCCGTTTATACCGGGTGGCTGACTACTGCGGGCGCACTTAGGGCACACGAGGTGCTGGGTGGGGGACAGTAGAGGAGATCAGACCCTTTTGACAGCGTTTCTCTAACAATGGGGCTCAGTCATCTGCTTGAGTTCACCTGGAGTGCTTATAAAAATGCAAATGGCCAGGCCCAACAGCAAGGCGCCCAAGAGGAACTCCCAAGAATGGCTCTAGAAATCTGCATTTTCAATCAGTCACCCAGCCAAACTCATGCCTCTGAAGTTTGGTGCAATTTGATTTTCTTCTTAAACATGTTTGCTTTCTTGCTTTGGGTTGTGAAAGAATGGAACCCTTGCTTCCTATGGTGACTTGACTGCTAAGAGGAATTCAGGACTACATGTTGGGTTAAGTTAGGTTTGTCTGTTCAGTACTAGAGATAGAACCCAGGGCCTTAGCCCTGAGCTACGTCCCCCCTCCCTTTTATTTTTTGAGACAGGGTCTCACTAGCTTGCTAAATTGCCCAAGGTGAGTTCACACTTGTGATCCTGCTGCCTCAGCCTCCTAGAGTACTGCGATTATAGGTGTGCACCACCAAGCCTGGTTTGAAACCAGGGTGTATTATTGTGTAATCTTGGTGGCTGTTTTGCTATTGCCAAAGTATTAGTTATTGTGTCTTGGGTTAGAGATATCTAGAGGTCAAATCCCAAAGTCTTTGGCACACATTATAGTTTCTGGCCTCAGAGGATCTGTCACAGTTCCACACTGGGTGATCTGGGGCAGGACACAGTTTGTTAATGATCCTGTTTCCCTATGGTGGTTCAGAGGATTAAAAAGTGATCATTCAACTTCAGTAAAAAGCTTACCTAAAAAAGCAGAGATCACAAAGGTGAACGGGTCCTAGCTGTTGGGAGGCTGAGACAGGAAGACTGCTATGAGTTCAAAGCCAGCCTGGGCTCTGTAGTGAGTTGAAGGACCATCTGAACTACATAGCGAGACCCTGTTTCAAAAACAAAAACAAAAACAAAAACAATGATGAATGCGATGTTCCACGCAAGGCCTGAAGTTCTTTCTCGGTGCCTGGGGAGAGGTGAATCTCATTCATCCAATGCAAACAGCACAGCACTGCTGCTGTGATAAATGACCACGAGATGGCGCCAGAGTACAAGCTACTGTACAGTCCCCTCGCCCTGCCGCCTCCCCAGCGCCTAAGAACAGCGGTTCTCCAAAGCGCTCTTTGGGGAAGAGAACTTATTAGAATTTCAAATTCTCAGCCCCTACCCAAGATCCTCAGAATCAAACTTGCCACACGCTGTCCAGGTGGTTGTGGTGCACGCTCAAGTTTAAGGATCGCTGTCCTAGAATCAACCTTGGGGTATCCTGGGAAGACGCTAGCAAGGGAGCCGGCAGATAGAGCGTTTGCTGGGGGCAGCGAGGGGTGCGGCGCGGCGGGGTGCGGGAGTAAAAATTCCGCGGGGCTCATGCCGCTCGCTGGGGTGGGGGGCAGTCAAGGCACAAGAGTCTGCGGGCGATTTTGTATTTCTCTTTATAGGCAAGATATACCCTCTGGTGTCTGCCGGATGGAGAGCAAGAGGGGTCACTAAGGGTCACCCCTTCAGGTAAAAGATCTTCGACTCAGAGGCTGGCTGAGTTTCGTGAGGAGCCCTGTGTCACCCCGTGTCCCCACTCTGCCTGGCTATTGCTCCTTGTCCTGAAATTTCACCGACCCACCACTGTGTTAATGGACTGAAATCTTGCAACTCTCGTAAGACGGTCCTAGGAAATGGATGCTCAGAAATAAAAAAGAAGCTTGAGACTGGGTGGAAAAATCACGAGTGAATTAAAACCTTATTTCTGTCTTTCCAATCCCATCTGTACCCTAAGGGGAGGCCAGTGTAGGGATGGAGTCATCTTTTTTCTTTTTTCCTTTGACACTGACAAAAATTCCTTTTTGCAGGTGGCTACTGAGGCTTCCAAGGGGCGATGTATCATGCAAATAATTTTTTTCGGCTGTGATGTGTACAGTTTAGTTTGATTTATTTTTGATGTCAGAAACAAAATGGAAAGTTAGCTCTTTAAAAATGAGCGTGGCTGGCTGAATAAATAAATAATATGCTCTTGGCGAGAACCTGCCAGTGCCTCCTTAATTGCCCATTGATTCTTTAATTCTCTGCACTTTAACATCTACAGAAATTAAGAGGCCACAGAGCATAGAGATGTCTTTTGTTAAACAAATTAAGGAAACCAGGTTTTAGAAGGTGCAGTTCTTCCTCCCGCCTTAACCTAACATTTAAAGGCAGAAGGATGAAAGCCAGAAGCCTCGGTGGGTTTCTCCCGTACAGACACCTTGAATTTCCAGCCGTGAATATGGATGTTGCATCCCCCGGCCTGAGAACCAGAACCCAGCGTGACTGAGAACAGCCCGAGTCCAGAGGGTCTGTCCCGTCCAGACCTGGGCGTCTGGGCTTCTGCTGTGGCTTCACTGTGGGAGATGTGACACTGAGTTCAGGTCCTTGAGGTCCTGGGGAGCTGCCCCATTCTCCTGGGGAGACGCTCTGCCGGAAGCTGCCTTGTATCCCATTTCCGGGCAGGATCAGGCAGGGACCAGCCATCCTCCCCTCCCACAGCAGAGGCCCCTGGTGCCACCCTTAGGGTCTCCAGAACCCCCACCCCCTACCCTGCTCGCCTCCAGCCCTTCCCAGCTGCAGGAAGTTCCTGGCCACAGACACCTCAGCTCCTGTCCCCTCTACTGCATTCTCCCCTTCTCCAGGGTCACCTCTAAGCCCTCGCCCTCAGGTGTGGGTGGCAGTCCCTGCATCCCTAGAGCACACCTAGTGTCTTTCTGTCAGCATCCACTCCTAGTCTGGGGTCTGAGAGGTCCTTAATTTTAGTACTAGGAATTCACTTACGTGGGTGAATCTATTTGGAGAAGGTAGTTAAGAGGTGTGTGATCTCGTGGAGGTTGTATAACATCTCTGGGCCTTCACACTGAGCTACCTCTCCAGCTATTTATTTATTTTATTTTGAGACAGGGTCTCATTAAGTGGCTAAGTTGCCCAGGCTGGGTTTGAACTTGTGATCCTCCTGCCTCAGCCTCCCGGGTTTGCACCATCATACCCAGCATGGAAAGTCCTTTGTATCCCTCTGTCCTCCCGCTGGCTTCAGGCACCATCTGGTGAAGTTGAATGAGAAAATGTGCCGAGTGTCCCTCGCCAGCCAGGGACCTTCTTTCCACTTTTGACGGGCTGGAGGCTTTGTTCCCCTCTGGTGGACCCGGGCTCTTTCTAGCAGACAGGTGTGCGGGTTATGGAGAGAAGGCCTGCTCCTGCCCAGCTGTATTGGACCACAAACCTCTGTTTCTTGCTAAGTCTGAAAGCCCCCAACTTGCAAGGGTGAATCTATTTGGCAAAACCCATTAAGAGCTATGTGATCTTGTGGAGGTTACGTAACATCTCTGGGCCTCAGTTTGCTCATCTGTAGACTGAGGTCAATAACAGCGCCAGCTCACAAGATTTACACACAAAGTTCCTGGGACCCAGGATAAATATTCTAGTACTTAGGTCCTGTAGCTGATGCATGGGGTACGGGTGAGAATAAGATCAGCCCAGCGCTGCTCTCTAGAACTCTCTCAAGTGGGCCATCGATGTCTGCTTTTGTGGGTCGTAGGGAGCAGGGTACCCCCTTTCTCTGGGTCTAAAGGGCCGGTCATTTCCTGCCTGTCAAAGACACTGCCAGACCCCCTCCTGTTGTCCCCTGGAACCACCACGGGAGCCCCCGAGGCTGCAGTGACGGCGCGAGGGTGAAGTCCCCGTGGGACCCCTGGGCCGGGAGGCTCGGTGTGTGACGGGGGACAAAGAGTCGCGGGCAGCCTCGGGGACCCTCCGCCTGCCTCCGCCCGCACCCCTGGCCCCTTTACCTCAGCGTCCGATGCATTAGAATTCTCCCCCTTCTGCTTATCAAGTGGGCATCCCGCCTGTCTCTGCCACTGTCAACACCCCGCTTCGGTGTCTCTCGCGTCCGATCGCCGATCGCCGGGGCTGCCCCTCTCTCCGGGTAATTCCCGTTCCCGTCCGGGCTCCCGGCCGGAGGTTTTGTTCTTCTCCCTGAACGCGCAAGTTAATTTCCACCGACTGTTTACTCAGCCTTTGTACTGACTGGCCTGAGACTTGCTCGGGAAACGCAGCCCTCGGAGGCCGAGCGTGGGAACACCGAGGGACAGCTTAGGACAGGAAGCAAGGGCGCTTCGGAAGAGGAGGGGCGAGACGGGGATCCCGGGCCGCGATGGGATGGGGAGCAGCGGACAGCGACCGCGCGGCTGTCCCAGGGCGGCGTGGAGGAGACGCAACCTGGAGGGAGAAGGGGACCCAGCATGCGAGGTGGCCAGGGGACTGCGAGGGAGGCAGGGCTGGGGCAGGGGCTGGGAGGAGCCCCCGACCAGGACGCCCGCAGAACCACGCGGCTGGAGCTGTGCCGCAGGAAGCCGGGCTCCTGGGACCCCTGATTGTCTCCCCAAACTCGGTTCTTAGCCTCCTGCGCGGGGCTGAGGCTGCCTAGCGGTGCAAAGAGTTACCCGCTGGTGACCCAACCCGAACGGCACGGTGGGCCAGGGCCCCAGCCGAGGCCAGGGCCAGGAGCCGCGTTCAGGGCGGCGGGAATTTGAAGTCTCCCCAGGGATTTGGACAGGAACAGGGCTGGAGTCAATCCCACCTGCTTCACGGTGACACTGTCATGTCTGAAAAGACACACCCACACCCACGCATACACAGGAAGATTCGGTATTGGTCACGTTTACAAAGTACAAAGGCAAAGTAATGTGTACAGCATGAGAAATGTAATATGACAGAAATACAAACAAAAAAGTATATGGTAGATAATCATGTACATAATTAGAATATGCATAAAGTGTAGCATATGTAATCGTGTTTCTAATATATATGTTGCATCTTTTATTTTCCCCATTCTGATGATCTCTAACTTTCAAGTGTTTATGTATTTATTTTTGGTACCAGGGATCAAACTCACAACCTTGCACCTGCCAGGCAGGCATTTAAGCCACTGAGCCAAACTCCCGGCCCTATTTTATTCAAGGCAGGGTCGCACTATGTAGTTCAGGCTGACCTTGCTCACGTTGTAGCCCAAGTCGGCCTCGAACTCACAACACTCCATCTACCTCAGCCTCCCGAGTGCTGGGGTTAAAGGCGTGCACCACCACGCCTGGCTTGTTGAGTGTTTAATCTCACTTATATTACTAAACTTGATTGACATGTGATTTGGATAGAATAAATAGCCCTTTTTTGGGTGTTTTGTTTTGTTTGGTTTTTTGACATAGACTCTCACTATGTAGTTCAGGTTGTTCTTGAACTCACTATGTAGCCCAGGGTTGCTTTGAACTCATGGTAATCCTCCTGCCTCAGCCTCCCTAGTGCGAGGATTACAGGTAAACACCACCACATCTGGTAATGGCCCTTTTTTGTTGATGATGGATATTGAACACTAAGCTACATCTCCAGCTCTTTTTAAAAAATTATTTTTAAAAATTTTTGAGGCTGAGCCTCGCTATATACCCCAGGCTGGCCACTCAAACTTGCAGCAATCCTGCTGCCTCAGCCTTCCGAGTGCTGGCACTACAAGGGTTCATCACTATGCTGGGCTTTAAATAGCACATATTTAAAGGATACAACTTTATACATTTGGGGGGGGCATTGCTGGAGCGCTAACCCAAGGCCTTGCCTTTTGTAACCAGCCCCACCCCACCCCCTCAACACACACATCCCCAAGCAGCTAATAATCTACTTGTGCTGCTGTGGATTGGTTTGAATTTTCTGAAATTGCAAGTAAATGGAATCCTGCAGTGTAGACTCTTCTGCCTGGCTCCCTTCTCTCAGGGTCACAATTCTGAGGCCTTCCACGCAGTGGCCGGTGCCAAGGGCTCTTTCTTTACTGCTGAGTTCCCCTGAACGGGTGCAGGCACCCCGCCATCTGCAGAGGACGTTCAGGTGGGTACACAGGAGTGCGTTTTCCACCCCACGACCGGACAGTAGGAAATTCCTCCTCCTCCACTTGCTCGCCATTTCTCAGCGCCCGGAGCACAGGGCTGATTTCTCCCAGGCCAGAGGTTCAGCCTGCAGCCGGCACAGCAGCAAGGCCTGCTGGGACCGAGGCCTGGGAATTGCGCAGTGCCTGGGCCAGCCCTGCTCTTCTGGCTTGCGCCCATGCGGAACGCTGCGGCACCATGGAACAGGCCGAGCACAGTCCGGGCCTCGAGGGCTGCACGCGTGGGTCCACTCGGGCATACTCAGTGAAAGCTCGTGCTCTGAGTGGCCAAGCCTCCCCCTCCCCCGCTGCTACTCCACAGGGCTCGCAGCTGCTTTCTCGAAAACGTTTCTCTCTTACTCTCTCTTGTCTTGCATCCCAACCTGCTACCTGGCCTCTCCCTCTCACCCAGTCCTCTTCAGCCACACTAGCCCCCTTGCTGTTCCTCAAGCACACAGATATGTTTCTGCCACAGGGCCTTTGCACTTGTTCTTCCCTCTTCTCCTTAGACAATGCTTTTTCCTTTCCTTCAGGCCTTTACTCACAAGCTCCCTTCTAAGGGAAGCTTGCTCTGGCTACCTTATCTGACACTTCACCTTCTATTACCCTTTCATTCCTCTTTTCCTGACTTTTCTTCTCAGCTATATCACTAAAATACAGTAAGTCCCCAATTTATAAACAAGTTCCATTCTAGGAGAATGTAAGTCCAACAAAGTGAGTCTTATGCACCTTGGACACAAATACATATACAATGTAAAGCATAAAAAAACCAAATGTGCACACACACAAATACTATAAATAAACTACCTTAAAATGATAAGGTAAACCCATGACCTAGTTTCATGATTTGCTGGTATCTACGAATATCCTGAATGGGAGATCTGTTCACATCTGTGAAAGTTTCCAACTTGAATGTTTGTTAAGTCAGGGGTTTACTGCATCATATACAAGCGGTGATCAAAATATAAGGCGAATAATTAAATTTTTTATTTTATTTTATTTATTTATTTTGAGACAGGGTCTCACTATGCAGTTCAGGCTGGCCTTGAGCTCACTTTGTAGACCCAACTGGTCTTGAACTTGCAATGATCCTCCTGTGTCAGCCTCCTGAGTGCTGTGTTTCAAATAAATTGAGAAAGAGAAAGAGAGACAGAGAGAGAGCGAGAGAGAGAGACAGAGAGAGAAATGTATCTCAGTACAGTTTCAAACTCCAGTACCAGTGTTGTGGTCAGGGGTTACAGGGAGAACAACTGCATACAGGACACAGAATTTATTATACTGTTTTATGATTGTCACCCAGAGTTAAATACAAGAAAGTGCAGGAAAATCTGTCCACAACATTAAAGACCCAGAATATTCAGCCAAGGGCCTGGATCCCATAGCAATGTCCTGCATGGGTCCAGCTGAAGACCTAGAGCCCATGACAATGCCTCCCACAAATCAAACTGGAAATCTAAGAGCCCACAGTACAGACTCATGCCAGTCTATCTTGGGGATCTGCACTGGGAAGGCCCAAAGGTCAGCAGTGGAATCTAGAAAGTCTATGCCAGCAGGGTGAAGGAGCTGTGCCAGTAGGTTGAGGGTTCTACACTGGAGCTGAGAAATTACGCTCAAAATAAGGCCCAGAGCTCTCCTGAAAAGTACCACAGCCATCCTCAGTGGCAATGAGGTCCCGAGCGCCACCAATGATAAGAACAGTCAAGTACAGGTCAGGAAGCCCAGTGTGACAGACTTCTCCAGCATACATCTACCCCACCGGAGCCAGGAAGCGATGCTCAATGTAAGGAGCAGAGCTCCCCCAAAGTGAACCACAGCCACCATCAGCAACAAGGTCCTGAGAACGGTATTGGCCGAATCCATATCAGGGAAGCCAGCCTGACAGGCTCCTCCAGGAGAACCAACAGCTCAGAACAGCAACACTTAGGAGAACCCACAACGCTTCACTCTTCTTCACATCTCTGTTTATGCTGGCAACTTTCCTCAGGCGGGCCATCTATACTCAGCACCACGCCTATTTAATTCAGTTGGTGTTAAGTTGACCACCAGTTTTTAATGCATAACAACCAGGAAGATGCAAAACAGCAATAACAACAACAACAACAAAAAAGAAAGAAAAAAAAAAAAGAGAAAAACGCAAAGCAACAACAATAACAAAACTTTTATTACAAGGCCAAGAATACAACTCAGTGGCACAGCACCTGCCTGGCAAGCACAGGGTCCTGAGTTTGATTCCTGGATTTAACAGTGGTGTAAGCATCTGCCTGGCAAGCGTGAGGCCATGAGTTCGATCTCCAGTACAAAAAAAAAATGTCTATCATCTGTCTAACTGTCTGTCTGTGTGTCTACATAGCTAGCTATTCTAGGCCAAGGATTTAGCTCAGTGGCTCAAGCACTTGCCTGCTAAGTGCAGGGTCATCAATTCTAGCCCCAGTACAAACAAAACAAAACAAAACAACAACAACAAAAAAAACCCCTTTCATTACACTAGTGAATAAAATTCAACAAATGAAAAATACAAATCCAAAATTGTAGTTGTGGATAACTGTGATCCTCTTGCACCACATTCAACTTATTGCTGTTTTGCTTTGGTTACACAATATTGAGAAAAATCTTGACTCTCTTAACTAAGCAGTTGAAAATGGCAACAGATTTTAACAGCTGCTCGCCTTGTGGTCTCAGGATTTGATCCAATTAAGCTGAGAAGGCGGGAGAGGCTCATTTTGGGTTTTCTGGAGGAACGGGTGAAGAAGACATCACGCATCAGCACAGTGCTAATCTTCCCTGAGTCAACATTTTGTGCAAAGCACACTGGTGTGTCTGTGCGTATTTTCTACAATTTTTTTGTTTTGTTTTTCTGAGACAGGGGTTCACTATGTAGCTCAGGCTGGTCTTGAACTCACTGTGTAGCCCAGGCTGGCCTCAAACTCCCATAATCTTTCTGCCTCAGCTTCCCAAGTGCTGGGCTTGCAGATGTGTGCCATCACGACTGGTTCTGCAGTTTTAAAGTACTTCAAAATATTTTTGAAAGGTGACACTTGAATCAAGCCTGGGAAACCAATAGAGAATCTCTGAGGCTTTGCCAAACTCAGTCCGGAAACCACCAAGCTATACACAGGCCCATTAACAGATGAGGAAAGTGGGATGTAGACAGGGAAAGAGATCAAAAGGCAAGGGCAAGGCCTAGGGGTGTTGCTCAGTGGTAGGTCACTTGCATAGCATGTGGAAGGCACTGGGGGTAAAATCAAGGACAAGTCCAGGTTGGCACAGACCCGGCGGGGGGATGTATTCCCATG
>RJWM01034535.1:0-19659 GCA_004363535.1 Dasyprocta punctata | reverse complement strand
AAGCTATCTAGCTGCTGCTGGAGTCTGCTTATTAGCATAACAAAGACACAGTCACTCAGGAAATTCCTGGGGCTTTTGCAGCCCTATGGCAAGAACTGGGAAAAAGGACCAGTTTTTTTTTTTTTTTTTTTTGTGGCACTGGGGATGAGCTCACAACCTCACTTAAGCCACTGAGCCAAACTCCTGGCCCTGTTTTGCTAGTTTTTTGGCAATGCTAGGGATTGAAGCCAGGGTCTCAGGTACAGGAGCCAAGTGCTCTGCCCTGAGCCGAGTTCCCAGCTCCAGACCAGTTTTCTCTTCTGTCCCTCCACACAGCCACACTAGCACAGGGGCTGTGTCCTGGGTATCTTGGAAGCCTCAGTAGCCAGGCTAGTTATCCTGTTCTGGTTCACCCCTGGACTCCCCAAGGCAGTGACAAGACAACAAATGGCCTCTGAGGGTCACCCCGCTGTCCTTCCCGAAGTGGGGCACCCCTGGGCTAGAGCAGCTTTGAGCCAGCTGCCCCTGGTTCCCCTCCCCTCTGGGATGTCTGTTTCCTTTCTTCTGGTTGGAGGCCACTGGGCAGAGGCCAGCATTCAGGACACAGGCAGGCCTTGCCAATCATTGCTTTCTTTTGTTGAAACAAAACAAAACAAATCCCAAGGTCCGCTTGGCCAGGTAGGCCTGGTGCACTCGGGCACTGCAGCTGCTCCCAAAGCAGACACCAGAGATGGCAGCTGCCTCTCTGCCCTGCAGGCTCTGGAGCCCAGTGTGTGTTCAGGCCGCCCCTGCCGCAGTAATGCCCCTGGTCTGCAGGGATCAGAGGGACCTCTGCGTGGCCCTCAGCTCCTTGGATGCCAGCCTTCGAATCTGGGGTGGACATCAGCCCAGGTCCCAGCTGTCTCCCCTGAGGCATGGAAGGTGGGGGTGCTCCCCAGCTCAAGATGGCAGCCAGGAGGTGCGTGGCGTCTCCCACTAGGAGGTTGTACTGCCCAGCCACCCGTGCAGTGCTGCTGGCCTGCTACCCTGCTTCCTCTGATTCTTCTTAAAACCCTAGGCAAAGCCTTGTCACACAAGCCCGAAGCCAAGGCCCGAGGTTGGAATGCCTCCCATGGTGTTCCTAGTGCTTGGTGTGCCAGAGACGGTGTCTGTTCGGTCCCTACTGTGCCCTGCTGGGTGCAGCTCAGTCTGAGGAGCAGACACCACGGTAATGAGCCACGATTTCTGCAGGCCAGACTCTGGGTCTGGTGTCCGTGTGAGCGGTTCCACTAAATCTTCACAGCAACCTGTAAAGGAGGGGTCTTGTCATCATCCCCATTTACAGATGGGGAAACAGAGGCACAGAGGTGGTGGTTCAAGGTCACAGAACTGGTAACTTGTACAGCCAGACAAAATTTGAAACCACAGCTGTGAAATGCCGGGATTCATATGGGTAGGCGCTTAGAGACTGTGGCCTCCTGTGCAGCATCTGTGGCAGCAGCAGCAGCAGCAGCAGCAGCAGCATTTGACCGAGCCAGGGTGGCGGGAGGGCACATCAGGCTGCTCTTGGCCACAGCAAAATGTCACCAGCTTTCCTCCACATCCTTCCCATTGGTCAATCTGGCCGGGCCAGAGCTCATCTGCTATCAGTTTATTTATTCCTCTCTGGGGAACAGAAAGGGAGCCAGTGGAAAGAGTGCGTTTAATGCAGAGGGGCCCAGAAGCATGGTGGTTAAGATCTTGGGGAGCGGGAGCCTCACCACCAGGGTCTGCTTCTCACCATTGCCCATCACTTGCTGGGGGACCTTGGGCAGGAGCTTAACTTCTCCATGCCTCCATTTCCCCAACTGTAAGCAGTCATACTGCATGGAGTCCCTGGGGGGACTCACTCCTGGTGCTTTGAGTCGCATGGAGGTGGGCACGGAGGAGGGGCTGTCTGGAGGGCGCTGCAGGAATGTGGAGCTCTGCCCGGGGAACCTAATGTTCTTTCTCATCACAAGAATGCAAGGTAGCCCTCAGTACCCCTGAATCACGATGGGAACAATGTGAACACAGGTCTTGGCATGGTCTGTCCAGGTGTCAGCTGCTGGACCTTTGGGGCTCCGATGTGAGGCTGGGGTCCTGGGGCAGAAACTGAGGTGGGGGTGGGGGTCTTAAGAAGTGCAGGACAGACTTCAAACTTGGGAAACTCTTCCAAGTGCTGCCCTCATTGGGACTTTTGAGGCTGACCTGACACCTAGCGGCCACAGCAGGAATGACTTCGGGTTTGGGCAGCTCTGGGTCTTGGCCATCAACCATCCCTTGCTTACCTGTGGAGGGGCACTCTGTGTGGAGGGGTGGCCTGCAGGGCCGGGGTGGTGGGGTGGGTTTTAGCCCCTCATGAGCCCCATCATTCCCTCAAATAAAAATAAGGAAGAATAATTGTTGTCTTTTCAATGTTATGTAAAAGATGAGAAGTATTTTGGAAAAATACCAGTTTTATTGATCCATGACCATCACAGGTTTGCAATTTGTTCATTACACATTTGAATGCGGCATGGCCACTCCTTCCGGCCCCCATAATTCTTACGGTCCCACCCAGATGCCAACAGTTTTTGGATGCCTGGTTAGAGGCAGAGAACATGGAGAATTTTGTGGATTATGAAAGTTTTAAAAGGAAGGTAGGACAGGTGTGCACAGAGCACATAATGTGCTTATAAATTTCTTGTTGCTTCTTTTATTTTCCTCATCCTAATTTTGATTCTGAGCCCCTATTTCGCCACCTGGTTAGTGGAAACTCACCCGAAGGAATATGCACAAGAGCGAGCCTTTAGCAGGGCTCGCCTGTCGGGGGAGCCCCTCTGGCTACCTGATTCACTGCCTGCCCTTGTTGGTGACTGGCCATTATTCCCAGCTACTGGGAGGCTGAGGCAGGAGGATGGCAAGTTTGAGGCTAGCCTGGGGTACATAGCAAGACCTAGTTTCAAAATAAAGTTTACAGTGGGATGGGGAATACCTTAAATACAGGACTGGGAGTGTGATTCAGTGGCATAGTGCTTGTGTAGCATGTGTCAGGCTCTGGGTTTCATTCCTAGTGCTGTGAAAGAAGAAAGAAGGAAGGAAGGAAGGAAATGAATGAATGAATGAATGAATGAGGGGAGAGGGAAGACTTCTGGGATGGATCAGGAAGTCTTCATTTCATTGTTCCCATTTCTCAGGTGGAGGCACAGAGGTGCACATGTCAGGTGGTAGAGGGCCACAACTAGGTGTCAAGTCTCTTGATCTCTTGCCCTGGGCTCTCTGCTTGTGAACCCTTGGGATTTGCTTCTAAAGGTCCCTCCCTCATTTCCTCAGTCTCTGAGTCCTCTGCCCCAACCCCTACCCTAGAACAACTGCTTTTGTGCTCTTCCTGGTGGCTCTTCTCTTTCCTTCTTTTTTTTTTTTCTTTTTTCTTTTTTTGTGGCACCGGGGATTGAACTCACAACCTCGTGCCTGCCAGACAGGCGCTTAAGCCACTGAGCCAAACTCCTGGCCCTAGTTTTTTGAGGCAGGGTCACACTATGTAGCTCAGGCCGGCCTTGCTCATGTTGTAGCCCAAGCCGGCCTCGAACTCACAACACTCCTCCTACCTCAGCCTCCCGAGTGCTGGGATTAAAGGCATGCGCCACCACACCCGGCTGGCTCTTCTCTTTCTGTCCAGTTTGTCTGTGAGGTGCTTCATGAGGTCACCCAGAACTTGCCTGCCAGTGGTCCTAAAAGCCGCCCCTGCACAGGGCGCACCACCAGCAGCCCCAAGGTGCCCAGAACCAAGCCGGACTTTATTCGCTCACGCCCAGCCCTGGCCACGGCCCTTGTCACCTCTTTGTCTCCTTGCTGCCACTGTCCCCCTTGCCGGGACTCCTTCCTCGCAGGGACTTCTTTGCAGACCACACTTGTCGATATGGCTTCCGCACTCTGTAGGAACTGACTTGAAAGACCAGGGAGTAAGGAGGAGGCCCACTTGGTCTCCCGGCTGATGGGGGAGAATGTTAGGTGGCTCAAGTTCAAGTGAGACCACTTGGCAAACTCTCATCTTGGCAGGACGTTGAATGTAAGTTAAATTCAATGTCAGCCCGGGGCAGCAGCACTGATTTACACGAGTGGCCTGGGATCAGAGATTTAAATTTTAGAATGTGTGCATTCTCTGACCCAACTATGCTGGGTGCACCCCACAAAACTGTTTTAGGGGAGCGCATATGTGCAAACGCTATACACATGGCTGTGTGTGACTGCTATTCACAGCAGCAAAATATTAGCTCTAATGCCCATGAAAATGAGATCGAATTATGGGGCAGTTATACTATGTGGCAGTTAAAAAGACTGAGATGGAGCTAAATGGAAAGGTCACCAAGTTGTGCTGTTAAGGCAAAGCAAGTTCAGAGGTCTGATTCGATTTGTGATTAAAATGCCTGCCCTGTGCGTAAAACAATTTGCAATAAGAACATGTGTGTGCTGTGAGTCTACCTACTGTGTGCCAAGCAGTGTTCCAGGTGCCTCACAGGCAGTAACTCATTTGATCCTCAAAAACTCCTGCACTGCGGTTACTGTTAGCAGCCCCATAACACAGACGAGGAAACGAGGCACAGAACTGACTTGCCTACGGTCACACAGGAGTGGAGCTGGGGTTAGAACTTGGGCAGTGCAGCCCTAGAAGCCAAGCTTTTTACTATTGCCTTTCTTGCACCCACACTTATGGGCCTGCAAACACACACACATGCACACACACACACAGACACACACACACACACACATGGTTACAGGTACATGAAAAGGCATGAGATGCTCCTGTGGACTTGTTCCAAGAGCCCTTTGCAGAGGCAGAGTGAACTGGGTGGGGGAGACTCAAGAGGACCTTCATTCTCTTTTTGCTATACGTCTGTGGATTTAGATTTTTATGAGGAGGCAGATTTTTGTAACAAAAAAGGGAAAAGATTCATGTGGCTATAAACCTACGACTCTGGTCTTTCAACAGAATCCACGAAGCTGTGTATGTATTCTGAGGGGCAATTGGAGGTGACCCTGAGAGCTCCCACCTGGAAACTTGGGAACCCAGACCCCAGTTCTGCATCTCAGTCACCTGACCCTGTCTGTATATCTGAGTGTTTGCTGGACTTGGCACCTGCTGCAACCTGGGCACCTCCAGGACTCAGGGCTCTGCGATGGCACTTGCTACCTATTCCTTGGCCCTCTTGTCTGTGTCTGTTGGTATTGCCAGAGCCAGCTGAAACATCAGCACCCTGACTGGGCACCTGGCATGCACCCCAGTTACTTCTCACCTGGGCAGGGCCTGAGCAGGTGCATTTCATCTCTCTTCAGTGGGTGGCAGTGCCTGCCTGGCCCCCAGGGTATGACCAAGGCTCAAGCTTTGCTACAGAAGGGAGCTGCAGATGAGAAGGAAGGTGAACAGGGACGAGGCCACTGCAGAGTGGACAGGCTGTCCCTCCTAGAACATAGCCTGGTGGCCCCAGGAACTCATGTCCACCCCAGGGTCCCTTGGGGCGCAGGGGAAAGACCTGGGCTCACCTGAAGTTCACCATGCCCTTGGTGTCTTCCAGCTTCTTGATCAGCTCCCTGACTTGGTTCCGGTCTATAGGGACCTTGTTTTGCTGAGGGCATGGATGAGAATGTTACAGAGCTCTCTGCTCACCCCATCTCCAGCAATGCTCGTAACACCTCTCTCCTCTTGAGACCATGGGTAGCAACTGAGAGCTCAGAGCAAACCAAACCTATCATGTGGAGGGGCTGCAGGAAGCCTCCGCCCAGGGGTCTTTCCTGCACTCCAGAGGACGCCCCTTTCTGAGGAGCAATGAGGCTGGGGGTCAGGATCCAGGGGAAGTGAGTGGGCTCGCCTTTGCAGCACACATAGGTCATTCTTGCTCTCAGCTCTGAGTCCTGGCCAGGCCCTCTGGATCATGGCTCTAGGCACTGAGTGTCTTATCCACCCCTGCCTGGGCCACCCAGAACCCGGAATGTCCCCTCCTGGGCCCAGAGCTCTCCTAGGGTGCTCTGGTGATGGACCTTCATGTGTGCGTTTCAGGGGCCCTTCAGCATCTTCACTGTATGGGGGAGGTGAGGGGAATGTGGGGTTTCAGACAGGATGGGACCATGGCCAAAGGTGGGACTTCCGGGCCCCTTGGGTCAGATGGATGGAGTCACTCCTCTCGCTCTTGTTCTCAACTTCCTGGTAGCCAAATGCTGTAGGGAGGGAGAACTTCAGGGTGGAGGACGTGTGGTATTTTGGATGATCAGTGGCACTGGGGCACACACAGGGAAGGACTTGGGCAGGGGCTAAGGGAGGGCTTGGGGTTCCCTCTGGGTCGAGATGAAAGAGGTGAGTGTCCACAGCCAGTCCTGGGAAGCTCAGAGGAGTGAATGCCTGTGCTTTCCTCTCCTCTCCTGCACCGCCTGCTCCTCCTCCATTCCCTCTCTCCTTCTCTCTCTCCTCTCTCTCTTCTCTCATTAGTACATATTTACTAAGCCTGATTACATTCATCATGGGGAGTTGGTATATGCACATAACACACCTTAATCGACACAAACATACACATGCACGCACGCATACACACACGCACATGCATGCGCACGCGCACACACGCACACACTCAGAGCCTGCTGCTGCCAAGACCCAGCGCACCTGTGTCAGAGCTCTCCGGAACTCGCCCACAGGCATCTCCATCCCTCCGGCAGGGTTCAAGCTCTTGAAGAAGTCCACAATTTGGATTTTGTGCTGGTCTGCATAGCTCTGCGAGAGGCAGGACACACCTTGTCTCAGCCGCCACTCTCCCCAGCTCTCCCTTCCCCGAGGGCCCATCAGCCACCCCCCAGCCAGAGAGGCTGAGGACCGGGGAGGAGCAGCTCAAGAACCACAGCCTCTCAGTGTTAGCCCCAGCAGCTGGTTAAGAGCTCAGCCAGACTGCAGGCCACCAGGGCTCTTGTTTGTGTCCCCTATCCCCAACCCACTGAGCAGTGACTCCATGTGTTCATCCATCCATCAACTTAACAAGTTCAAGTCCATGCTGTTCAGATGCTGCAGCTCCATGGTGACCCTATCTACACACTTTGCTTGGTTTGAAGTGACCTCTGTTAAGACCAGTATAGAGGAGCCCTGTGAAGAGTGAGTGGGCTACTGGTAGCTGAGTGGTCACAGGACCAAAGCACAGCCACATCGGATGTGGCTGGACAGACGAGGGACTCCTAGGATCCTCACAGATTCCCACAAATGCACATGTGGGGAACAGTTTGTTAGAGCACTTTAAAAATAATATTTCAAGACAGGAGTTATGGTGCATATTCGTAATCCCAGCACTCTGGAAAGTTGAGGCAGGTGGACTGCAGGTTCAAGCCCAGCCCAGGCAATGTGGCAACTTATGGGACCCTGTCTTGTAAAAAAAACATAATGAAAGGACGGAGGATATAGCTCAGTACCAAGGCCCTGGGTTTAATCCCTAGTACTACTACAAAAAAAAGTTTTCCTTTAAAGATATTACATTGGAAGGCAATTTTAGATTAGTAGAATGAAGAAAACTAAAAATAACCCATAAATCTAATCCTACTATATTGGTGTACATTTTTGTGCCTATCTATCTATCTATCTATCTATTATTCATCTATCATCTTTCTGTGGCCTTTATTGTTTTCCAAAATGCACTACACTAATACATTGTGAGTGCTTTTGTTTTTGCTTTGCTGTGTGTTGAGTCAGAGTCTTAGCATGTGGTTCAGGCTGGCCTTAAACTCGCTGTGTAGCCCAGGCTGGCCTTGAACTCACTGTGCACACATTTTCCAATGTCAGGAATATTCTTTTGGGTCCTTGTTTTTGTTTCTCTTCCCTTCCCATGCTCAAAGCCCCCCAGCCCAGGTCCTGCCATATTGGTGGCCATTCCTCTGCATTTTTTGCCTCAGGGAGTCCTCAGGGTTCATCTTGGTGCCCTGCCAGCCTTCCCCACACCCTCTGTTCTGGAGACACTGCCTCTCACCCTACCAGGGTGGCCCCAAGTCTACATATCCAGCTCTGATTTTCAACAGCTCCTGGACCCTGCTGCATCTCAGCCAACTCATCCAGAGTGGATTCCTCTCAACCTCATTCTGCACATCATTACTGATCGGAGTGGTAGGGCTCATGGTGACCCTCAGCCCACACCAGGCCTTCCCAGCATGCTGTCCAGAAGGCACAGGCTGGAGGGCTGGGACTCTCCCAGCACAGGGTCTCAGTGGGTCGGCCCCCACCAACACTTGGATGAGATGTGTGCGTGCGGCTTGTGTGAGGAGTCTGATTGGGAGAGAGGCAGGCACGGGCAGCTGTAATGGCTTCTGTGGGGGTAAGTGGGTGAGGAGTGTGTTTCCAATGGTGCAGCTTCCTGATCACGCAGAAGCAGCGGCCATCTTTTTATTCTCCCCTAAAAACTTTTGCACTTTTTAAGTGAAATGTCAACTGCATCCTGGCCAGCATAAAGGAACAACTTCAGGTTTAATGGTGTTAGTTTTGTTAGCAGCATAAATTGCTCTGTTATATATCTATATCCTTTTCATTTTAGAGGTTTGAATATGGCTGGGATAAAAGCATGGAAGGTGTAAAAGAAACAGGAACAAATCTGCCGGCTGTGAGTTACTTCCCTTCCCCTTTTCTCCCTGTTAAACTTTTACTTGACAACATCAAATAAAATGTTTTACAAATAGCATTTCTCTGGACACTTCTTAAAAAAAAAAGTCTAAGGGCCGGGAGTTTGGCTCAGCGGCTTATGTGCCTGTCAGGCAGGTGCGAGGTTGTGAGTTCAATCACCGGTGCCGCTAAAAAAAAAAAAAAAAAAAAAAAAGTCTATTTCTTTCATAGCCCCTTTGATGGAATGTGGTTTCTATCTTTGGTTCCATTATTATTATTATTATTATTATTTTTTTTTTTTTTTTTGCGGCACCGGGGATTGAACTCACAACTTAACACCTGCCAGGGCAGGCGCTTAAGCCACTGAGCCAAATTCCCAGCCCTGGTTTTTTGGGGCAGGATCGCACTGTATAGCTCAGGCCAGCCTTGCGCTCGTGTTGTAGCCCAAGCCAGCCTCGAACTCACAACGCTCCTCCTACCTCAGCCTCCTGAGTGCTGGGATTAAAGGCATGAGCCATTACGCCCAGTCTTCATTATTATTATTATTGCTATTATTATTAACATTATACACTAACACAATACCAGGCATTTCTAGTCTTGCTACATTAGTGAATCTCAATATCTGCAGCCCCAGAAATCACAGTTTTAGTTTCCTCAATGGAGCACTTGAGTCTGATGATTTGAGAAAATCATCAGCTGTATGTTAATTTTATTTATCCCTGTTATCAGGGTTCTGGGGTGCTCCCTCTACAGATACTTTTCACATACTTGTTGTCCTGAACAAAGAACTAGTCAAGACAAGTAAAAAAGGTATTAAGGTTACTATTTGTAGCTAGATGTCCTCCTCCCCGCAAAGCCTCATGCAGTCACCTTGGAGTTGGCTGGATCTAGGATGTGCAATGCTAAAATCAAGGATGTAAAGTTAGGATTCATTCATGGTGAGATGCTAGGATTAAGGCTGCCCCACCTGGGTGTGAGTGCTGCCTGCCCTAAGCTAAGATGGGTACCCTGGATAGGAGTTAAAGGTCAGAAAGAGGGTCACTATTTGTCGCTTGTGACTTGCTGCTTGCTGCATTCTGCCTGCCATGAACTGTTTCTCCTCTTCGATGCCCCTCTGCCATGCCACCCTGCCTCTGAGTCAGCCAACTGTGAACTGAAACCTCTACAAACCGTGACCCAAATAAGCCTTTCCTCCTTTAACTTTGGGTGTTGGTTATTTTGTCTCAACCATGAGAAAAATAAGACAAGGTTTTAGATTTATTAAAGGTAGGAGAAGAAGTATGCTCTGCAGGGTGCCCGTGTGCCGGGCCAAAGGCTCACAGTAACCCAGGTGGAGCATTTTGGGAGCCGAGTCTGGAATCGAACCCAAGAGCCTGTTTCTTCGGCCTTCCCACCATTCTGGGCCCATCTCTGCATTTAACCTAGCTGGCGTGGAGTCTGTGGTCAGCAGATGAGAACCTGCACCTGTACCAGGGCTGGTTACTCGGTAGGTGCTGTTGATACAACTCAAAGCAGCACTTGCCCTGGAGCTCACAGAGCTGTGGAGAAAGGCCATTTACTCCTTTTTTTTTTTTTTTTTTTTTTTTTTTTTTTTTGTATTTGGGGTTGAATCGATAGTCTTGATGCTGGGCTGCATCCCTAGCCCATTTTTATTTTTAACTTCAAGGCAGGGTCTCACTAGCTGGCCAAGTTGTCCAGACTGGGCTTGAACTTGTGATTCTCCCGTCTCAGCCTCCTAGAGTGCTGGGATTACAATTGCGTGTCACCAAACTCAGCCGTCACGGCATCTCTTGATTTGTCCTTCACTTCCATTGTCATTCTCAAGCAAGTTATTCCACATCTCGAGTTTGTGTCCTCTTTGGTTTTCCCACTCCCTCGCTGGCTCCCCAATCCACCAGGATCGAACCCCAACTCGGGGCAGGAAATCTGAGGGCACCATGTCCAGCTCAGCCTCTTGCTCCAGTTTTGAATTCCAGGTTTCTCTGTAATAAACGGTACCCCAGGGATCCTCCCCTGTATTCTTGTAGCTTTGGCCACTCTGCTCTGCCTGTGCAGCTGGACCTCACTCCCTTAGCTGGTAGCAACCCCTTCCTAGAACAACCCTATAACCTCTGGCTCCCAGAATCCTTCCTGCTCCTAAAGGTCCTCCCATCCCCTTTCTGCAGGAAGTCATTCTTTCCTGCCTGCTCAATGCTACAAAGGTCTCTAGTTGGGATTTTCATATGTCTGCCTTCCTCACTTCTTTATTATCAGGTGACATTTTCTACTGGTTATTACTCAACCAATCCCACTTTTCCAACCAGACTGTTGTCCCTAAGGCAAGGAATATGTTTACATTGCATATCTTCTTTGGTCTCTATCCCACAATTCTTTTTCTATGCTTTTTCTTTCTTTCTTTTCCTAAACTGTGCTGGACAGTGGCATCTGTGCATCTGTGATTTTGGCTCTACATTCACCACTCCCAGCTGGGAGGCGCCCTCATTTCACAGCTGTGCTGACAACTCCTTGCCTGGAGCATCCTGCATCCCTTACAAAACAGGTTTCCCCTGTTTCCATCTGAAGTCATCTGGCTCTCAAACACACCTGATGTCCCTTGGCCTTCTAGAACTCTTCACACAACAGTAGTTTTCATGCAGGAGCCTTTTTCTTTAGTTTTAGAAACTGAGGTATGGAGCAGACCAATCAGGGTAGGCGTGCATACCTGTAGAATCTGCATTTTGCACAACCTCAGCCCTGTTCCTATTCCCAGACAGCAACAGCAGTGGTTACCTTTCCCACCACAAGTAATGAAAACTAGAGTGGCCCTGCTCATGGCTCTAGGAGGCACAGTGCTCTTTCCAGTTCTAATGTTCTCAGATTTTTACTTTTTTTTTGTTGGCGGCACCAGGGATTGAACTCACAACCTCGCGCCTGTCAGACAGGCGCTTAAGTCACTGAGCCAAACTCCCGGCCCTGATTTTTTGAGGTAGGGTCACACTGTGTAGCTCAGGCTGGCCTTGCGCTTGCGTTGTAGCCCAAGCTGGCCTCGAACTCACAACGCTCTGCCTACCTCAGCCTCCCGAGTGCTGGGATTAAAGGCATGCGCCACCACACCCGGCTAGATTTTTACATTTTCATAGGTACATCTACTTCCTGTGACTTTCAAGAGACCATCTGAGATTGGAGCCAGGTGCAGGTTAGATACAAAGGACTCAGATGTCTCTCTTTATCTGAAGCTACCTAATAACCATCCTTACGGACATCCTTACCAGTCATCGGAGACAGCCTGCACTTACTGGTTGCTTATTATGTGCCAGACATTGCTTTAAGAACTTCATGCATATTAAATAACTAAACTTCCAAAACAGCTCTCCTGGGGCGGCTACTGTTGTTATGCCCATTTTACAGGTGTAAAGGCTGCAGCACAGAGTGCCTCAGTGGCTGGCCTTTGGGCTTACATTAGTAAACCAAGGGCCTGCTTGGTAGACTCCATCCTGGGCCAAGCCCCATCCACTTCGGCCAGAGTTCAGCAATTCCCTCCTGGGGAGGTGGAAGCGCTGTCAGGGCTCCTATATCCTCAGGGAATAACCCTTGTTAAAAAGGTTTGCCCAGACACTTTGGGGAGGGAAACCGTGGGGAAGCTGATTTTGGGCCAGAGGCTGGAGAGGAAGGCTGCACTCGCCTGGATCAGTTTCATGGCTTTTGTCCGCAGGGAGAGGGCTTGTTTCTTGCCAGAGAGGTTTTTCACTGTGTCGTACAGCACATCCAGTTGGGGATGAACAGTGTATACCCCATCCAGGATTTTCGTAAACTGTTCGGTTACTAGCACATTCTGTAGCAGGGACAAATGGACCCATGGTGAGGATGCTGCCATGTGTCATCTCCCTGCCCAACCAGACCACCACAGCCTCCCCGCCAAGTTCAGAGACTTTGTCTTTTCCAGTTTGTTCTGCACCAAGGCTCCTGGATTAGAATAGTTCTGATGCTTTAAAGTTTATGGATTTGCCTGTGGGTTTCCTACATGATTTTGACCAGGTGTGCATGTTGAGTGCTGGTGGCTTATCACATGCTGCCAGCTCAGCTCTGATCTCAGGTGGCAAGATTAAGTGCCTGCATTTGATGGACAAGATAGAACCACAGAGCTGGGAGGCCAGTCCTCAAACACGTACCCTGGAATGTGCCTTTGGACATGAGTATAGTTCTTCAGGGTGGGTCTCGGGGAGAGGATCCCGCCTTCCAACCATCCTGCCGTGGCTCAAACAAATGGGAGCTCTCCTCTGGGAGCGCTCTCAGAGCTGGTTTATAGGGCACAGGGGGAACTGTCTCCTGTGAAGTAGTGTTTGATCAAACCTGGCTTCCACCAGCTTGATCAGCCTGAGGCATCCCTTACCTGTGGTTCTAAGTACATTTTGCCTTCTCAAATAACTAGACTCATGCTTGCAGGATGAGGACTGTGGGCATTCTGGAGAAGGTGCTAGGAGGGAGCAGGAATTCCAACGCCCTTTAGACTCATGGCAGCATAGCTGACGAAATGACAGGAAAAGGTCATGCTATGGTTTGCGCGTGGTTTGTTTGTCAAGGGATCGTTTGTTGGAAGCTTGGTATCCAGGTGGTGATGAGAGATGGTGAGATCTTTCAGTGGTAGAGCCTCATGCAAGGTGATAGGGTCACTGGGGGTCACTGGATGATGGGGTCTCTGGGGGGAACTGATGCAGTTCTCTGGGATTTCAGTTACACAGGAGCAGGACTGGCCCCTCCCTGGTCTCTGTCCTGTTGTCTCATCATGTGACCGCTCCCCCTCACATGCACTCCCGCCACGGCTGGCCATCAAGTGATGCAGCCGGGTGAATCACTTACAGAAATGTCAAGCTCTTCCATCTTAGACTTGGGGTTCCTCTTGATGGACAGGACAAGTAAAACAGCCCCGTCCATACTTATAGGGTTCAGGAAGAGCTGTGGGAAGAGAGGAGAGACAGGAAGAGGCTGAGACGGGGGCAGGGGAGGCTGGCTTAGAGCATAACTTGGACTTCTTCCCATCAAACCATGTCTTTCTCGCAGACTTCTCTATAAGTATTTGTCTCCCTGTCTGTCTGCCTGTCCATTCATTAACTCGCCTATCCACTCTACTCTCATCCATCTGTCTATCCATCGATCTATCACTCACCCATCCAAGAAATATATACTGGAGGCCCGTCATGTGAGAGCTACTGGGGGATGTGCAGACAGAACAGGCTCTGGCCTCGGGTAACTGGATGCACTGAGTTGGAGGAGACGGGCAAACAAGCAAACAGCATCAGAAATGTGATGGAAGCAGTGACAGGGACACATAGGTATTGCAGGAGCAAGGGAAGGAAGGGGAGCCAATCATTGAGCTTAGCCTTGCTAGCCTAATGGTACTAAGCAGGTCTGGAGAAAGGGGAAGCAGGACTAGAGGAGGAAGAAAGATTCATCAAAGTGAAAAGTAGGCCAGTGCACAGGTGTGTGCAGTAATGTGCGTGTCTGGGCAACGCATCTGGTCTGTAAGCAGGAGTAGAGAGAACAGGGCCACAGAGCTGGGGTGGGCTGTGTCACAGAGGACCCTGTTGGTTTGGTTGAGGAAATGGGACATTATCCCACGGTGCTGAGAGCTACTGAAGCATGGATGGAAATCAAAGAATATGGAGCCTAGTGGCTCTGCTTACAAGATCCCTGGCTTTGCAGTTATAGGTAATTTCCTGACTACTCTGGACCTATTACTATGGCAATGCAACTCCTATGATTCAGCATGTCAATCCAGGCAAAACATTCAAGAGTGCTTGGCACACAGAAAGGGTTCAGTGAACAGAAGCTTTTACTACTGAAGGCTTTCACTGGTGGTTTGCTGCGGAGGGAAGCTAAAGCTTTCACTGAGCGCCTATTATGTGTTAGGTGTTTCTTAGGCCCTGATGCACCCCAGAGAGGAAACATTAGCTGGGGCCCTGCTCTCTTGGAACTGACCTCTTAGAGTCTTTGTGGATTCACTTCCCAAAGGGGATTTCTTAGTTTCCCCAGATCAGGGAAAGGAAACCTGAGACCGGAGGGGAGAATGTTAGATATTTCCTGTGGTGAAGTTGGTATGAGCCAACTAAGAATTCTGTTTCTATTTTTCTCTTTCACTTTTAAACCATTTAGAAAATTAAAGTATATTAACTATGGTTATTGTGAAAAGATTAGAAAAAAGTGTTTTAAGTCACCTAACTAACCAGAAGCAATTTTTTTTTTTTTTTTTTGGTGGCACTGGGGATCAAACTCACAACCTTGCATCTGCCAGGCAGGCACTTAAGCCACTGAGCCGAACTCTCAGCCCTGATTTTTTTGAGTCGCACTATGTAGCTCAGGCAGGCCTTGTGCTCACATTGTAGCCCAAACCGGCCTCAAACTCACAACGCTCCTCCTACCTCAGCCTCCCAAGTGCTGGGATTAAAGGTGTGGGCCACCACACCCAGTTTGGGTCAATTTCTTAATCTTACTCAATTCAGATTCTCAGAAGACTCCTTGGTGTCACTGAGCTGAGGCTGAGTATTCACAGCCTCTGAGATCGCGATGGTTCTCTTGGATGGCAGCTTTGTCCTCACTGTGTCTGGCTGTCCATTCTCCTGCCACAAAGGCCCTCACATGTATTGTTCCCTCACCCATCCCTGCTTTTTGAGGAATTTGGAGTTGCTGTGGAAAGCGAGGTGGATCTGGCTCCTTTCTACCTTTTGTAGTTGTGTGGCCTGTGCAAGTCATGTGGTCTCCATTTCCTTCTCTGACTAGCAGAGCTGATAGAGCCCCATTTGCTAGGCTGTGTCATGGGTGATGCAGCACCTGCCCTGGTTCTGGGTGCGGCAGGAGTCCCAGAGGGGCTCTCCTGATGGGAGTCCTCCTCTTTCATCTATCTCAAACTGCTGACGTCTATGTTACACATCAGTGTGTATAAGTATATTAATTCAAAATGAGTCCATTTGGCCATCCATGTAAATGTATTCACTGGGTATCTACTACATGCCCAGCACAAGGCTAGGTGTGAGGGTACAATAATGGGCCAAGCCAGACACAGTCTGCTCTCAAAGCTGGCACACCAGTAGAATGACAGATGATCAAATAGTCACTCAAGTGAGAGTGCAATTAGAGAGGGCAGCGGGTTCTGCCTGAAGCAGTGAGCAGGGTCCTGGGAATGGGTCATCTGGATGGAGGTAGCAGCAGGTGTTCTGTGGAACAGCTGAGCAAGGCAGCAATTGAAGTAAGGGAGGTGAATGGCAGGTCAAGGCCCTGTGCTGAGAAGAAAGGAGGGAAGACCAGGAGGCCGTGGGTGGAAAGCAAGGGAGGGTATGGGGTGGACTGAGGCAGGAGACGCTGCCAGGAACTAGTGAAATGGATCCCAGCAACTGAAAGCTCCAGGGGGTTTTAGATGGAAGACAGCAGGTGGTGGTGGGGAATAGAAGTCAGACTTGTGCTCTCAGAGCACACTGTGGCATCAGTGTGGAGGAAAACCTGAGACACCAGATGGGAGGAAGAAAGACCAGTTAGGAGATGGCTGGGGCAACCCAGGGAGACCTGAGGTGGCTCTGGGTTCACAGCAGAGAGATGGACATAAATATAGGCACCCAGGGAGTACAAGGTGGGTGTTCCTGATGCTCCTCTCCTGGAGCACCCAGCCCTATCTCCTTGCTGCCCCCACTCCATGGAAGACAGACAGACACACAGACACAAAGACACATGCACACACGAAGGTGTGTTCCCAGTTCAAGGAGAGACTACCTTCAGCATTTGGAGAGTCTCGTTGTACTCCAGTCCCCTGCTGAGTTTGGAGGCCCCTTCGTTGCTGATGTCGTTGCCACTGACATCCACATGGGTGAGGCAGCTGTTGAGTCTGAGGACCTCCCCGAGGGCCTGTGCCCCTTCGTTCCCAAAGCCATTCATGGACAGATTCAGTTTCTTCAGGGTCACATTAGACTCCAGGGAGGGGAAGCAGCACTAGCATCAAGGTCATGTGTGACCCACCCCTCCTAATGCCCCAACTTCTACAACTTCTCTGTCATATCCAGACCGAGCTCTCAGTGGTTCTGGGACAGACAGATCTGCCTGAGCCATCCAGATTTTTCCCAACTGGGCTCAGAGACTCAAGTGGACTTGAGACACTTTCCTTTTGGGTTCTGATCATTCCCTAACTCTTCAATTGAACTGTCTTCTTGGAGTGTTCCTAAAGATACCACCCGGGTCTCAGCAGGTGGGATCTATACACAAAGTAATACAGATGCAGAAACTGTGGGATACCAGCAACTCAAAAAGCATCTGGTGAGAGCTCAGCAGGCTCTCATCAATGGTGACTGTGAGGAAGACTCAAGATGGTGGCATGGGGGGCCCCGGCCATCCTCATCTGGGCTCAACACCCCCCTCTCAGAGAGCACCTTACCCGGAGACCGCTGCACAAGGCCACAGCTCCCCGAATGTGGAAGTGATTCCAGCTCAGATCCAACGACTCGAGCCCTACATTGATGCCTGGGAGGGAGAGGGGGTCAGCTTGGCACCCTTCACATCCAAAGAACTCAGCCTCAGAGTTCACAGGACTACTCAGAGGGCTCACAAAGTAAAACGCTTGGGCAACGATTTTCAGTTATTCGTTTAAACACAAAATGGTAAGATGATTCCCAGTGTTAGGACAGATCATATTATCACAGGTGGCAAGTAATTTAACATAATTTATCTGGCAAATGTTATCTGATCACAGATATTTTCCTATTAAAATGTATGCACCGTCTCACACACCTCTGAGATTGCCTAAGAAGACAGGGCTCTGTATGCGTACATTTTACTGATAAAGGTAGATTTGTGACTCATACACATCTACCTGGTGGCTTATTATGCAACCATTAAAATAAATGCAGATAGCACGGGAACCAACTTCCAGGCTGCATTTATGGATATAGTGTACCACCCCGCACAATGTCTTTTTTATGAAGAGCCATGGTGGCGATAGTGACCCTGGAACTCATCTCCCAGGCAGCTGAAGGCGGGAAGCATCAGGCTTGCTGGGGATCTGGGTCTGCATGGAGATCACATCTTTTTTTTTTTTTTTTTTTTTAATTTGAAGATGGTTTTGCTTGTGTGCTCCATAGGGCTGGGAAACTTCCCGATTTAAGTACATTACTGTTGTATTTATTTTATTTGGGGAGGGTGGCTATTCTGGGACACCATTGGCTATTCTGCGACAGCATCTCTAAGACGTGTAAAGCAGAATGTGGCTCAGCAGAATGGACACACTTTCCATTTTAACCACCGAGTTCTTATCCACAGAGCCTTTGTCTAGCACCTTGGGAATAGCTGTATTTCTCCCAACTGTAGCGATGACAGTCACATCCTTTTTTTTTTTTTTGGCACCGGGGATCAAACTCACAACCTCGAACCTGCCAGGGCAGGCGCTTAAGCTACCAAGCCAAACTCCCAGCCCTGATTTTTTGAGGCAGGGTTGCACTATGTAGCTCAGGCTGGCCTTGCACTTGCGTTGTAGCCCAAGCTGGCCTCGAACTCACAACATTCCTCCTACCTTAGCCTCCCGAGTGCTGGGATTAAAGGCGTGCGCCACCACACCCGGCTGACAGTCACATACTTTATTTTTTATTTACTTATTTTTTGTGGCACCAGGGATTGAACTCACCACCTCACGCCTGCCAGACAGATACTTAAGCCATTGAGCCAAACTCCCAGCCCTCAGTCACATCAACCAGCAGCTTTCACAGAGGATGAGGGGAATCTATGTTATTTATTTTGCATTTGTTTAATTCTGAGGTTGGGCAGTTGGCTTTCTTCTTTTGTTGCTCATATGCCTTGATTATTCTTTTATGAGGAACATATATCATTCTCAAATTGGTTTACAGATTTTTTTCTAAAGACAGGGTCTTACTATGTTGCCCAGGTTGCTCTCAAACTCACAATTATCCTGCCTCAGCCTCCCAAGCAGCTGGGACCAGAGGTGCATATCACAGTAACTGGTGATCAATAGGCTCTTTTATCAATAATCTGAACACTAATCTTTTATATTTATACAAATGCCACAAATGTGCATTCCTTGTCTGTTGCTAGTTTTAAGGTTGTCCATAGTGTCTTTACCATACACAGCTTTAATGTATTGTTGTCAAATGTGATTTTTTTTTTTTTTGAGATAAGGTCTTGCTATACAAGACCAACTCACTATGGCCCCAAATTTGCAGTGATCCTCCTGACTCAGACTCCCAAGTGCTGGTACTACAGTTGTGCACCACCACACCCAGCTATGAATTGTTTTTTGTTGCAGTTTATGCCCACTGTGCCACAGAGAATAATCCTTGGTTTCCTTCAGGTCAGCAAGTTGCATCTCTGTATGTTCTTCTAATCAATGGAGAGGTTTATTTCTCACAAGTAGGTGTATGCTTCAGTTCAAATGTCTCTTGGGGATGGTGTACAACACTTTCATAATATGAACATTCAAAATTGATTTAAAACTAAAGGGGGATTCAGCACTGATAAGTGATCTTCCCTCAGGTGCCCCACCCCCGACTGATCCCCTTCCCTCCATAGGAACATACCTAGCATCTGACCCAGGTATTCTCCTCCTGTATCAGCAAATTCATTGTGACTGAGATTCAGCTTCTTAATTCGGTAATTGGACTAGAGGAACAAACAGGGGAAGGAGAGATTATTTTTCTCTTCTGACTGTAAATCTCTTACCCACTTATGCCAAGAAAGTATGTGGGGGGATTTCAATTACCAAAAACTAGGTGGGCCTGTGTTCGTAGGTTGAAAAACTATCTTTCTCTCCTGCCTTACCTTTTTGTTGTTGTTGTTGTTGCAGTGCTAGGGATTGAACTCAGAGTCTCGCACATGTTAGGCAAACACTCTACCACTGAGCTATATCCCCTACCCTAAAGTTAACAATTTGTCCACTTTTTGTTTAATAGTTGATGACTGCTGAGAAAATTTGGTGCCATCCTGAAAGTCCTACCATTTGTTGCTACTTTTGCTGGAATCGGCAGAAGCCAAACATTCATCAACTTCTTAAATCATGTGGGTAGCCTAGTTTCACTATGTCCAGAACAGTCCTAGCTCACCCCAAGCCCCGAGGAACATTC
>RJWM01034534.1:0-19640 GCA_004363535.1 Dasyprocta punctata | reverse complement strand
ACGTATTTGCTCCATTTTCCTCATACGGTATATACTGCTATAAATTTCCTGCTTATGACTGCTTTCATAGTGTCCAATAAGTTCTAGGATGTTATATTGTCATTATCATTCAACTGTAAAAACTGTCTAATTTCTTTAGTTTCATGTGTAACTCATTAGTTGCTCATGAGGGTTCTGTTTAATTTCCGTGTGTTCTTGAAGTTCTTGTGTTTTCTTTTGCCATGGATTACAATTTCATTGACTATGGTCTGATAACATGCATGGGATAATTTCATTTCCTTTGCATAATCTTAAGCATATTCTATGAGCTACTATGTGGTTGATTTTGGAGAGCATCCCATGGACAGCTGGGAAGATTGTGTATTCTGACATTGTGGGGTATGTCTACACTCTGTAGACTTCTACTAAGTTCATTTGTTCAAAAGTTTGGTTCAGTCCTAATATTTCATTGTTTATTTTCAGTATAGTTAATCTGTCTTTTTGTGACAGTGCAATATATGGATCCCCAATACAACTGTATTAGTACTTATATGATTTTTCACATCTGTTAATATTTGTTTTATATCGTTAGCTGCACTGATATTGTTGCATATGTATTTATGATTGTTATCTCTTCCTGTTGAATTGTTCCCTTTACAGGATGTGGTGACTTTCTTGGTCTCTCTCAGTTAGTCCTGACTTGAAATTCACTTTGTCTGCAAATAGAATAGCTACTCCTGTTTTTTTCTGAGTTTCTGTCACATAAAGCATTGTTTTCCATCCTTTGACTTTCAATCTATGAATTTCTTTTTGAATTAAATTAGTTTCTTTCTTGCAACATACTGTTCCATCTTGCTTCTTGATTCATTCTACCTGGCTGTGTCTGTGTCTTTCATTTGGTGAATTAAGACCATTAACATTAATGGTTATAAATAAGAAGAACTTGCCTATATTTTAATGTTATTTTACTGTTGTTGGCTTATTTCCCCCCTTTTCCCTGTCTGTTTAATTGTTTATCTTGCCTAGTGGATTCCTTATGTTGGGTTTCATGGAGTTATAATCCTTGTTGTCTCTTTCTAGAATGTCCTTCAAAATATTTTGGAATGCTAGTTTAGTGGTGATAATTTTTCTCAGATGTTATTTAGCATGGAAATATATTGTTTCTCCATCAGTTTTGAAAGATAGTGATGCAGGGTACATCACTCTTGGTTGAGGCTTGTTTTCCTTTAGGGTTTGAAATAATTCCCTGTGAGCTCTCTTGATTTGAGAGTTTGTGTTGAGAAGTCAACTGTGATTGTGATGGGCTTTCCTTTATAAATAATTTGTGTATTTTCCATAACAACTTTTAAAATTCTATTTTTATGTTGAATTTCTGAAATCTTGACTATGATATGCCTGGCTGTAATTTTTTTTTGATCATGGCTAATTGGAGTTCTATGTACATCATTTGTATGTATGTCAAATTCATTATATACATGCTGTATCTTGCATTTTCATTTGTTCCAACAATCTAATGTTATTCTTCTTTGTCTCATCTAGCAGTTGTTGGATTGATTTTTCATGATCCCTCATTTTTAAGAAATCTTTCTTTTCATGATTGTAACCACGTGCCTGTCTTCTGTATCTGAGATCCTGTCCTTGTTTTGGCTTATTCTGCCACATATACGACCAGTGGAATTTTTATTTTCCTGGATAACTGCTTGGGTCTGCCTTGTGGATTCCATTTCTTTCCTATGCTGAGCATTCAGGGCTTCCATAATTTTCTTAAGCTCCTCCATAGTCTTATCTGTATCTGCTCTAGAATCACAAAGCATGTTTTTTTATTGTGGACACCATTTTTCTAGTTATCTGAGAAATTGTTTATGATTTTTTTTCTAGAGCTTTATTCAATCACCTTGCTGTTACCACTTAAGAGAGGCCTGGTATGTGGCCTTCATATTGTCTCACCTCATTGCTCCCTGGGTTTGCACTTGGTGAACCGGATGTCTGGAATTGCATCTTGCTTAATTGTCTTCTCATATTCTTTTCATTTTTAAGCTTAATTCCTGGAATGATGATTGTAAATTATCCAAGATACTTTGCTTTATTGTTAATATTTAGAACCCTTAGAAAATGACTACTTCTCCAAGGTTTCCTCCAAGTATACCTGGTTTTTGGATTTTGTGTCTTTTGCAAGATCCTACCTCTTCAGTTCTTTGGGGACAAGACATTGCTGACTGCTTGGCCCAGTCCTGATTCTTTGCCTCTATGCCACAGTATTTTCTATGACCCAGACCTGGAATAACAGGAAGAATAACTGTTTGGAACAATTGTCACTTTTGGCTAAAGTGACACCATCAGCAATAACAGTAGCATCAAACACAACCTGGAAAATGAAAAAGGGAGGTAACAATTAATTTGCCACCTTTAACCATATGAAGTAGATTTGTAGTTATATAACAAGATCTAAAACAAACCAGAAAATTATATGGAGTATGCAAATTCTTAGTATGTCAATTTTGCCCTCAGGGGTTAAAATTTAAAAGGATTATGGGAAAAAATTTATAAAGTAGAAGAAAATCTTTTCTAGGAAACTTAGAAAAGAATAAGAGGAAGAGATTAGAAATAAGGCTAGAGTATAAATGGGGTTCATACTAAGTTTGGGAAACTAGTGCAGAAGTCTAGAGGAAAAGAGAGGAGGAAGACATAAAAACTAGAACAAAACAGAACAAAAACCACAAAGAATTTAGAAACCATGTTCATCCTCATATAAAAACAAGACCAAACAATGAAGAAATAACAACAACAAAAAGAAAACATCAAAACAAAAACAAAATCTCCATCACAACAATAAAAAGGGAGAGGAGGGGTCAGAGAGAAAGTCCACTTCCAGGTTTGTTTCTACTGCTACTGGTATATATCATATGGAGACAGAGTCCAGTTCCAGACTGATTTATCGCAACAAGCCAACAGTAATTTTTTGGTGGGATAGTGGATAATCTCAGTGAGTCTTCACCTTCTGGCTGAGACCAGATTCCTTTGGCCTGTAGCCATCAGTTCACCTTCCACAGGCCTGAGCCCAGCTGGAAGGCACTAGATGGAACCAGCATCTGCTCTGAGTTCTGAGTTCAGCAATCCTCTCTCCAAGGTGACTCCTGGCCAATAAATCTCTCCTGTGGAAAACTGAGCCCTCAGCACTCATCACCAGCTAGTGTAGTCCTTCACATCCACTGCTCCCCTCCACTGCTGCATCTCCCTGTTGAGCCTTGTGTGATCACCAGTAGTCACTATGTGACCCCCGGTTCGAATCTCTTCTCACAAACAGTAAGTCCCATCTGAGGGAGAAGGTGCCACCAGTTACCTTCTTCTTATTATTGAAGTTTGTTTCTTTGCTCTCTATGGCTCCAGTTCACAGTTCAGATCCTTCCTTAGTCCAGGAGATCCACTTCTCTCTTTCCTGTCTTCCTCACATTGCTACATTCCTGTTTCTGGATGACAACACTCAGAGAGGCTCTTTCTGGGCTGCTTACCACTCTGCCATCTTGGTACTCCCCAATCTTGAGTAGTTTTTGGAGTACAAAAATTATTTTCTAAGATATTCTTTGTTATGGAATGTGTTTACTTCACCATCAATATGGGATTGTTACGAATTTCGGTGTCACTTAGTGACAAATATGGGGAGTGTTTTGCAGAACAGTGTTAGTGCACAAGTAGGGTATTGTATGCTCATATAAATTATGAGGCCAGTTTAATTTTTTCTGGGTTTATGCATAAATAGGAAAATGGGTGTTAGCAATTTTATGAAGTCACTGAATGTCAGTTATTGAATAATGACTTTGAAGAAATGTCCTATCCACAGAAATTTAATCCTTCTCTTCTACTTTGAAGGAACAGCTTTGGTAATAGGCACTCACTACTCATCATTTTAATGAAGAGCTCACTTTAAAAATATAATTTACAAGCTGGGCGTGGTGGCGCACGCCTTTAATCCCAGCACTTGGGAGGCTGAGGCAGGTGGAGCGTTGTGAGTTCGAGGCCAGCTTGGGCTACAACGTGAGCACAAGGCTGGCCTGAGCTACGTAGTGCAACCCTGCCTCAAAAAACTAGGGCCGGGAGTTTGGCTCAGTGGCTTAAGTGCCTGTCTGGCAGGTGTGAGGCTGTGAGTTCAATTCCCAGTGCCGCAAAAAAAATAAAAAATAAAAATATAATTTACTATTTAATGACCATTTTATTTTCATCCATTTTATACTAAAATGGATTATTTTGAACTTATTTCTTTATCATAACCCTTAGTAAGATTAACACAATTGTGTATTATGTGAACTGAAGTATGATTACACATAACAGGTAAGACAATAATTAATGTAATAAGATTATTGCATTAGATCTTTCTGTGAAGGGAACTTTATGTTTATTTCAAATTAGAAATCTAACTTCATCTGATGATATGTTGGGAGATGGTATCAAAGTGACCAGGTACACAAAAGCAAAGCTTCTATGACCACATAAGTAAAAGATGAGAAGTTTGCTCTATAGCAGTTTTATCAGATGCAGAGTCAGGTACTAACAAACATTTTTCAAAATATCATCACCATCTAATTATATAACTCAGATTAATTAACTAGCAATTAAATTTGAATTTATAAAATGAGAACAAACCTAGAGAAGAGTTTGAAATATATATTTAAAAGTTCATACTAAAATGTTTTTGAGAAGTTGCTTTAGGAAGCTACAGTATTCTTTTTACCTGGGGAACTTGCATCTTTATACATTTCCTTCATTCTTGTTGAGTCAATATAAAAGAGTGAGAAGAATATTGCCTCCAGGCTTAAACAGCCCAGAACATTGCCTCTGGGCTTAAAATTATACCACATTCTTTCACAGATTCTATGGAACCTTCATAAACTTTGTATGCCCCTATTCTCTGTGCTTTGTATGTTACCCCTATTACAAGTATTGAAGTTTTGATTTGCACACGTAATATACCTAAGATTACCTGGTGAACAAGGAGAGGGATATAGACCGATTAAGATTATTTTAATTATTTTCCTCCCAATTATTTGATTCTTTACCATTATTGCTTATTAGTTATACAAATTAATGGATTTTATTTCAGCAGATTTGTTTATATATGTAACATTAATTTTTTCCACCCTCATTATCTTTCTTATCTTTCTTCCCCATTTTCTTTCTTCCTCCTCTTAAGATTCCACGCATGACAGAAAACAGAATCTTAGCCTGTGTCATGTCCTTTTCACACTGAGGATATTTTCTTTTTTTCTCTGATATCACCCTTTGTTATTCTTTCACTTCCTTTAATTAATAAAATCTCACAAGACTGATCTGCCTCTTTACATTTTCTGATTCCTTATTGCTTGAAATATATATCCTATTCTTATGATGCTGAGCAAACTCTTGGTGTCTCAATCGCTACAAGTCTTTATATTGCAAAATTTAAAACTCTCATTCCTTAATGTCATGGAATATCTTTTAAAAATCTTTTTCAGGGCTCTCTTCCAGGATTTTTTATCTGTTCCCACAGTTTCAGAATACATGTTAATATGTCTGTGTTCAGTGGTAGTGATAAGTTAATTTCGCAGCACTATGTCAGGCTGGAGGCACCTTCACCATGGCAGTGGTAGCAAACCTACAGCATACGTGCTACAGTGGGCTTTTCACACCATTGAAAGCTCTAAAATGTTCACCATCACTGGCCCTAGACTGTCCACTTGTCACATAGTCAACACATACAACACAAATTTTATTGGCTCCCCAAAACTGATAGCAACCTTAAATTCTTAATATTTAATTATTTTGTCTTGCTTTGAATTTCCCTAAATTGAAAATTGAAAAAAAATCTAAACAAGATGTCTTTGTTCTCAATAAGGACTTCATTGATCCATGCATTTCTTAGCTTTGAACTCAGCTTTGATTCCAGTCTACGATACTTCACACTATTTAGAAAGAGTGAGAGTATCAGAATTTTTATGAAATCAACTTAGTGAGATATCAAATGCCTGCTATGTTTTTAATGTGCTACCCAAAGTTCATGTGCTAGTAATTTAATGGCCAAAGCACCAGTATTGACAGATGAAACTTTTAACACGTGATTACATTGTGAGAGTGATTAAATCCTGTTGCTTTAGTAAAACCATTAATTTTGTTATCTCAGGAAGGAGTTATCACTGGAGTGGTTTCTGATAAGGGAAGAAATTCGTCCCTTTCCTATCATGCTCTCGCATATGCTCTCTTAATACCATCTTCTGCTAAGGGATGGCACACACACACTCACACACACACACACACACACACACACACAAAAGCCTTCAAGGTATGCCCATGCCTTGATAATGGACTTCTTAAATTTCAAATATTTAATCAACTACAAACCTAATAAAGTTCTATGATTTATAACTTATCCAAACTGTGATATTCAGTTACAGCCGCACAAAATGGACTAAGGTAATTTTGATGGTCTGACTTTTTGCAGTCTCATGAGTATCATTTCACCCACAAATCATTTTTCTCAGTTACATGAGAATCATCTACATTTCCCAATCCAGCTATATTTTTATAACCTGCATTCCTTTTTTCATATTTTATCTCTTTCTGCCACCCTTTCTCTCAGCTATTTCTACACAAATCGGCCTCTAGAATTCACTAAAGGTACTGCTTTAAACTTCATAAAATATTTAGTGAAAATTATTTCAATTGTTTTAAATAATCAATAGACTTTAGTATTAAACTCATCTTTATCATTTGTCTCAACTTACATCAGACTTTAATTAATTGCTATAATTCTCCTCTGCTAATTTTATTCCATTCCTTCTCTAAAACATCTGCATTGCTTGCACATAATAAACATTTCACCAGTGTTTAATGAGGTGTTACAAAGTATAACAAAAACAGTAGATCTAATTATAAAATTTAGTTAAATAAATACAAATGACTCCTTCAGTCCCAGGAATGGATTACATGGAGATATGAGAGAGGAGTACATTTGCCTAAGGAGTCAGAATATTTCAATAATATTTGGTAATCAACTAGGTAGCAGATGTGGCAATCATATCACCTTATTAAAAATATAAGTCAATAGATCTCTATTAAAAGTACACAAAAGTTACGTTATGAACACAGAATCTAGTTAATTCTATATACTGTGACCATGATGAAATCTAATACCATATGTAAATATCATTGTTTAATGCATTCAAACAGTATATAGATTCTTCATAAGATGCAACTGTGGATTCTTTTTATAATTTCAAACTTTATCTTCCTTTGAAACAAGACAGAATAATGTTTCAGAATGCAGTGATTTAGTTCCAGTGTGTGCAGTTAATGGGAAAGAAGTTTCGCACCATCGACTTTAAAATGTTTTAGTTTATAAGGAATTATTTCACCTTTTTTGTAGATTATAATAGTATTAAGATTATGTGTCATTTTTCCACAGTAAAGTTCTTATGCATAAACATCAGTTAAAATGGGTTACAATGAGTGAAAAATACTTTTTAAAATGTTTAAACATTTGTATTATTATTGACTATCTTATCATTTTCTTTCCTTCTTTATCAAAATACCAGAGAGTTCTGAACCCATTTTTAAAGAATCTTATTTCTTAATCTTAAAATATGAAGCACTTTAATTTGGGATTGAAAAAACCTGAGACTTAACTTATCCAGGAAAACGTCTTTGCCAGTGTTTGGTTCATGGATATTATCATTATCACTTTACCTCTTTCTATGTGTAATTTTACTCTTGAGTCTTTCTCCATGTTTCCTAGTCACTTTTCTGTCAACATAAGTGATATTAATACTGGCCTCAGGTCCTCTGATTATCTATCAAAGATCTATGTACTACCATTATCCGTGACTTTACAAATGGATCCATGGTGTTAGTGTTTGACAATCCTCTCATGTTAGGGAACAGATTTATTAACAGTATTGCATTAAGGACCTACATGTTCCTTATTATTTGTGAGAAATAGCAGATAGAAATAAGTCTAAGCTATTTCAGTATTAATGTTTGTATGTTTTCCACATCTTTTTCAAAATCTATTCTGCAAGCATAGGATTTTAAATACATAGTGTAGAATGTTTTCCATACATTGTGTCTGCTAGAAATACCCTTTGTCATAATTAGCCAAACTAACAGAAGGGATAGTGGCTTGGTTTTATCTCAGCTGTGTCTATGAATTGTTCCATGCTCCCCTAAGAAACATGAAAAAATTTCTTCACATTTTCACCATGAAACTTTGCTCCCTGCACATACACACAGATTTTTCATAAATGCTGAGCCTTCCTCATTAGATCAATGCCAGATTAAAATGGATTATTGCTTTGTTCTTATTTCAGCAGCTTCCCTTTAAAAGGCCTAAGGGAATGAGAATTTGCAAACATTTTGAAATCCAAACACCTAAAAATCCAAGCCAAGACACTCAATGTTTTGAAATGACCTGTTGTCCTAAATGGCTGGGGTATTATCCTACCTCTATTGTGTTTCCATCATTTGTGGAAATGAGCAACTATATTTTTCTTGCTCTTTATTTCTCAGAACAATAATTGGAAAGTAATGATGATGGAGGAAGGAAAATAAATAAAGTTTGTATTTATTTTTTCTAAGAGTTCAGTTTTACCCTTAAATCACTCTCTGCCCACACTCATTCAAAATGATACACCGAGTGGAATTAGGAATTCCCTTTCCCATAGTTTTGTAACTATATACATATATATGTGTATATATATATATAGTATATATTTATATATATATTTTCCTTTTTTTTTTTTTTTTCGTTTGCAGCACCAGGGATCGAACTCACAGCCTCGCACCTGCCAGACAGGCGCTTAAGCCACTGAGCCAAACTCCTGGCCCTAGCTTTTTGAGGCAGTGTCGCACTGTGTAGCTCAGGCCAGGCTTGCGCTGGCGTTGTAGCCCAAGCTGACCTTGAACTCACAATGCTACACCTACCTCAGCCTCCCGAGTGCTGGGATTAAAGGCGTGTGCCACCACGACCAGCTTATTATTCATATTTTGAAAAGACTTCAATAAACTTTAAGCTGTCTTCTGTTGAAAAGTTCAGAAAGCTTTCCCATCTCTGGAGGTCACTCTTTACTGAATCTCTGATCTCAAGTGATTAGATATTTAGACAAATGTATTAATCATCAAACACATATGGAAAATATCCCATACAAAATGTCACCATTTTGGAGGTTTACGATGAACATTAACACCGTATATCTTATATGCAATGCTATGGTAGACACATTTGTTTAATTTATTTTCACAGAGGTTTTCTCAAATTCATTTGTCCCTGTAATATTTATTTTCTAATAATAGCTAATGAAACCAGGATTTTCTAGCACAAATTCTAAGATATGCAGTTTTTATTTGCACTTTCAAAGGCATAATTTAGGATAAAGAGAAAACTTGAAACACATAGGAAATTATTAAGAAGTAAAACAGAAAAAGAAATACATAAATATAACAAAACAAAATAAACAAAACAAGATAAAATAAAACAAAATATAACTGCACACGTACCTAACTCTTCTAGGCTCTGCATTTCTCTTCTTATCTTGCCCTCCTACTACCCACTAGATGCTAAAATAATCAGAAAACCAGTTGTTAAACATGGGCTTCTGAATGACTTGCATTTTCTTTCTTCAACTATAGATTAGGGTTATTATGAAAAGTAGAAATTTATGAGATTCTTTCGTTGTCTATTTTCTAATAAGACATATCTATTTTACTTCAGATTTCTTGCTACACTTATGCAGGCCACACAATATCATAAATGATCCAGTAAAATGATATTGTTTCATATATTATTTTGTCTTCTTAATAAGAACATTAAGCCAGAAAATATTGATAATACCTACTTATACCATTCTAATCTGTCCAAACAAGCTAATAATAAAAGAGCAAAACGTTTGTTAATCAAATTGAACTGTTAAAATACAAAATGTTTGAATTAGAAATTAAGATTTCCAAAATAAAAGACCATGTAGATTACCATTTTAGTGTAACAATTTTAGGACTTTCTAAACTTTCTTATCTCAGATAACAAAGTTTTTTTTACAGTGTTTCTAAGCAATTGATCTGTGGCCTTCAAATTTTGTCCCATTATGTCATCTTAAACATCCACATTACAGAGTCACCCTCATTGGTGATGCTTATTAGGTTCATTTCTTTGTGGAACAATCCATTATAATGAACTCATGCTATCATTTCACCTCCAACCCACAAGGACTTTCTGTTTTATAAACACTGCTTTGAAGCTAACACCTTCATTTTCCTTGCAATTTTTTTCCATGACCAGATTCTAGACTTCATTTAAGGTAGCAAAGAAAGACTAAGCTATTTGCATTTCAATTTTAATTCTCATTAATATGCTTAGTATTAAAATAGCTACTCCTTCAAAGTAAATGTAATTCTGGACA
This sequence comes from Dasyprocta punctata, assembly GCA_004363535.1. Lineage (NCBI taxonomy): Eukaryota > Metazoa > Chordata > Mammalia > Rodentia > Dasyproctidae > Dasyprocta > Dasyprocta punctata. Next base: position 9,243 of record RJWM01034534.1, on the reverse strand, counting down.
CTGAGAGTCTTTTGAGGTGTAGTAACTTTTTCCATTAATTTCCTTTATATTTTTTCTTTGCAGACTTATGCCACATCTTTGTATGGTTGACCATGGTATAGGGAAAGTACAATTTAAGGTGTGACTCTTGAAAGAACAATGAAAAAATGACTTTTATTTGAATATTTCTTGTAATATGTATAGTGATATAAAATTTAAGAAGCTCCAAATATGTATTTTCCAAGTAATTCCTCAACTTACAAATCAAATTTGCATTTAAATTTAGGTTTTCTTCTTTTCATATATTTCAATTTGTGGGGAACAGAAAAAATATACCTTAATATTGATATACATTTCACTGGGTCTCTGGCTATCAGAAATAGTTAAGTCAGTTGCTATCTTAAAAATCATCTGATCTGTGACAATCAAATGGGTTTGTAAATAAAAACTTATTACCTAGACTTCCAAGGAACATGGCGGAATAGTAGGATGCAGGGAAAACAGCCTCTCTGAGAGACACCATCTAAACGTGGGGACACATCATCTTGAGGAAGACCAAAAGGAGGGAGATGGGTTCCTTGGACCCAGGAAGAGCCTGAAGTCTGAATTGAACCCCACAGAGAGAGTGAAAAGAAAAAATTCAATTGAGAAGAAGGTGGTAACTGGCAGAGCCTTCCCCCTGGAGCTGGACCCAGTGCACCAGGGGAGCTGTTGGAGCTCAGTGGTGCATGGTTGTGCTGTTGGCGGGTGGCTGGCAACCCCAGGACCTCTGCAGAACCATCCCTCAGTGGAGGAGAGCAGCAGGCGTGGAGGACTGTGCTGGCTGGCAGTGAGTGCAGAGGGCTTGGTCCTCCCGAAGGAGAGAGTGATTTGCCAGAAGTCATTCCTGAATCAGGCCAGAAATGCCTGGGGCTAAAACTGTTGCTGGCTTCCCCCAGTGGTTCCTAGCTGGGTGCAGACCCACAGAGACTGCTTGGATGGCTGCGAGCCTGAGGAGGCTGCTATCAGGGCAGGTCTGCTAAGGTTGTCTACTACTCCATCAACGAACAGTTACTGGCTTGTGGGGATACAGTGCCACGATTTGGGTTGCTGTTTACCAGTGAATCCAAAGAGAACCCAGGAAGTGGACTCTTTATTTTGTTTTCTAGTGTGCATGTGGTTTCTGCCCTCCTTTTGGGTCTGGTATTGTTCTGTTCTCTTTTCTGTCTCTTTTGAGTTTCTTTTCCCTCAGTCTTCTGCAGTGGTTTCCCTGAGTTGGTGGACCCATCTTTGTTCTCAAACCAATTTGCAGTCTCTTTTCCCTTTTCCCACTTTTCTGCTTTTTCTTAAATTCATTTTGGGTCCTCACCCTTGGGAACAGAATTGACATTTTGTGAACCTAATTACTGTATATGATTGTTTTGCATCCTGTTGTATGGATATAAATTCAGTTTACGTAGTTGGGGATTGTAAATCAGGGGTTGGATCTGTTTACTGTTTTGTTGGCTGTGTTCGGTGCTATTGGTACCACTGTAGCCAGAACTGACTCGATTGAACTGGATAGCTGTTGGCCTTGCTGGTCCAGGACTGGGATTGACTGGGGGTCGCAGAAAGGGCTGGGGCATGGTGCCAAGGAACTAGGGACTGGACTAGGTGAGCAGTGGTTTCTCATCTCTGACAAACAGTGGAGGCAAGATTTTCCAATAGACTTGGAGACCTGGAACTAGTTACACCTGGAAGATATCCCAGGGAAGTGCTCATTACCTGGAAGTCCTTAATACCACCATTAAAGTAACCCACTACTGGCAACTAACAGGTATCACATTAGGAATTAAATTAAAAAATAAAAGAAATGAGAAGACACTTAACCAGGTCACAACCCCAGACACCCAGTTCACCAAAAGCAAACCCAGGGGGCAATGAGGCTGGAAAATCTGAAAGCCCCCTACAAGGTTTCTTAGAAGTGGTAACAAAGCAGTTGAATGAGGCTTTGGAAAAAATGAAATCAGAAATAATCTCTCAGATAACCACAGAGATTACCAAAATACACACCATGCTTAGTGATGTTAGGGGATGATATAGACAAAAAAATAAACAAGCGTAAGCAAATTATGGAAGGACAACATAGGAAGCAAATGGATTCCATAAAGCAGACTCAAGTAGATATGCAGGAGAACAGAAACTCTATTGAAAGTATTCAAAGCAGATTAAGCCAATGTGAGGACAGGATCTCAGATATTGAAGACAGGCTCGCAGTTAGTGACCAGGAAAAGAATGATTCTTCAAAACTAGCAAGGGATCATGAGATATTAATCCAGCAGTTGCTTGATGAGACAAAGAAAAATAACTAAAGATTTACTGGAGTCAGTGAACAAGCAGAAGATACTACAAATGACGTTAAAAATATCCTTGCAAACATCATCTCAGAAAATTTTCCTGGTAGAGAAAAAGAGTTTTACATACAAATAAGTGAGGCATATAGAACTCCAATTAGCAATGATAAAAAAAATCACAGTGGACTTCTCAGCACAAACTCTCAAGTCAAGGAGAGCTTGGAGTGAAGTATTCCAAGTTCTAAAAGAAAACAACTTTCAACCCAGATTGATGTATCCTGCAAAACTATCTTTCAAAATAGAGGGAGAAACAAAGTACTTCCATGATAAGGAATGGTTGAGGAAATTCATGACCACTAAACCAACACTCCTAAATATTTTGAAGGACATTTTAGAAAGGGATGATAAATACTATCACTCCACGAACCCCAATAGAAGGAATCCACCAGGAAAAAAGAAAACAACATGATAAAGATAAGTCAATACATATCAGTTTTAACCATCAATGACATAGACTGGGAGAATGGATCAAGAAGCAAGATCTAACAATATGCTGTACACAAGAAACACAATTAATTCAAAAAAGACACTCATAGACTGAAAGTTAAAGGATAGAAAACAATACTCCGTACAACAGGAGTCCAGAAAAAAGCAGAGGTAGTTATTGTATTTGCAGATAGAGTTAATTTTAAGTCAAGACTGATTAAGAGAGACAAAGAAGGTCATTATATATTGGTAAGGGAACAATCTAAGAGCAAGAGATAATAATGCAACAAATACTAGTCCACCCAGTTATTAAAACAATTATTAATCAACATGAAAAATCAAGCAAGCCATAATACAACTGTATTAGGACACCTCAATACATTGCTGTCACAAAAAGACAGGTGTGGTGTTCTTGGGATCCTGTGGGTAGGGTATCATGTCATCTGAAACAAAATCTATGTATATAAAAAATTAGTTGTGACAGTCAGAGAAAAAGAATTTTGAGTAAAATGTAATTTGTTCAGGGTCACTTTCAGATTTTATTTTTAATGTGAAATGTTCACTTGTTAACAATTAGATAATATTTCATGTATGTATTTTTTGTCTTAAATATTTTTTGGGAATATCCAATATGCTGATGATTGTTGCTGTTTCGTTGGTTGGGGTGAAATTATTATGTTTTGATTTCTTGTTTTCCTTTTGTTTTAAATAAAAACAAAACTTATTATGTTATGTTTTGAGTTCTAATAGAAATGCATACATTTTATACAGGCTAACAGATCAGAATATCCTAATACTACTTTTATCAGGAACAATTATGAAGAACAAACCTACGCCTTTGAGAAAGTTTTGTATTATTTAGTCTTTCACTTCATTTCAAATACTTTGCAGAGCATAGATTCACCATAAAATTACTCATATTGGTAGAAACATGTATTATTCAATAAAGACATCAGATTATTTCAGAAGAACAGTTTCAAATAATAAAAGACTAAGGAGCATAAAGCTAAACAATTTCTAAATGTAGTAATAATAAAATTATAATTTTCCCTCTAAAGGTATGGAATTAAAATTCTAGTTTTATACTTCACATTTTAAAATGGTGACACTGTACTTAAACATTTCAAATATTGTCCCCAATTTAGTCCATTTTTGATTTAGAGATAAAGTTTAGTTTTCTGAATAATCATCATTTTAATCTTAAGCATTTTCCATTGTCAAGTTTATATTTTATTAAATATTAATGAAATTTTATATTATATCATCTTCATAAATACATACAAAACCTTTTAAAATTATATTTTATTGCAATAGTATACACTTATTCCACATTTTGGGTTACAGTACATCACATATGCCATGGTGGCCCCATAAAATTGTATTTCCTACTGACTTGGTTGATGCCTTATATAACTCCATACTATCATGTTTGCACAAAGAAGGTAATATTCAGTAAGGAATCGCTCTGAGTTCATATCTGATATTTAGTGGCACATAAGCAGATTATTATTTTAGAAATAAAATTTAATGCATCTTATAAAACTTCAGTGAACTAAAAGAAAAAATGCAGTTTGTCTTTGAAAATGCTGGTATCTGGAAACAAATTCATGGCATTATGTCCTCTGAAGCAAATTCATAGTATTATGTTCGGTATTTAATTATGTATTATTTCTTAATACATCCTGCTAACCTACTAATCCTCGGTATAATTGGGATTACTTTCTCATCTTTTGAAAATCTCTCACTATCAGTCTATTAGCTGAAGCCCTGTATATCTTTCAAGTTACGAATGAAAACAACTTCAATTGGAAAATAAGCAATTTTTTCTACTCTTCCATTGTTAATTGCTTCTTTCAAAATTCTGCCTCCAAAGTTTGCCCATAGTTCATATATCTCTCTTTTTACATATTGTACTCCAATTTATTTATATATCTACTGTCTTAGTTACTTTTATCTCATCACTGAGACAAAATACCTGATGCCCAAAATTAAGGGAGGAAAGGTTTGTTTAGCTCAGATTTTGTAGAGGTTTCAGTCCATAATCAGCTCCCTCCGAGGTAGGGTGACACATGGCAGAGGGGCAACAGTTCATGGGAGCAGAATATAGCAAAAGCACCAAGAGAGCAAGCAAAAAGGGGAACACAAGCCTCTTTCTGCCCCTTTTAATTCATCCAGATTGCTGAGATTAGGGAGGTGCCAATCCAAGCAGTGGACTGATCCATCAATCACTCACCCTTAATCCTAGCATTGAACCATGAATCAATCGCAAACTCGAGTCACAGCTGATTCCCAAAAAGCCCCATCTAAAAGTGTCCCACCTAAAAGAGGCTTTGGGGGAACACTTAGACACAAACCGTAACATCTACCTCACTTCATTTTATTTCTGTATTTACCCTTGTTTTTACTGGCATACCCTTTGTATATAACAAGTACCAAACGAAGGGGTATTGGGGAAACTAGGTTCCAGCATTTCCTTCCCCCAGTATTCACCACTATGTATCTGCCTATTTTCCATCTCTGTTCTGGAAAGTATTCACTTGTTTCAGTGCCGTGGCAAGGCCAACAGGAAGCTTCATAGGTGGTGGTTGATGGTGGCTGGGATTGAGTACAAGGTAGAGACCAAGGAATACAAGCTAAATATCAAAAGTCACAGTCTAGAGCTGTTTACATTATAGTCCTCTCTATCTCAATGATCACATGTTTTAAATACCAGTCACTTGTACATCTGTACGTTTATTATGATGCATCACTCTGTCCTAGTTTTATGTTCTTTATTTGCTGAATCATAGAACTTGTTTTCATTTTCTAATTTCATGCTTACAAAGCATTCTATTGATTCCAATTTAGCTTCTCATGTTTTTTTTTTTCCCCTAAAATGAGAAATATGTGCTAGCTTGACAAGCTGAATCCAGTTCCATTAAAAGTCAGGAGTTTTATAGGAAATTAATGTATCTCTATTCTGTTTTGTTAGAAATGAAACTCACATACAATTCTTGCTTCTGTGATGTGTGTGTACTGGAAACACATGCTCCTTTTAGACTTTGAGAAATGATACTTGTTTATAAGCCGTATAGTAAAAAAAATAATATAATTGATTTCATCGGGATTTTTGTTTTCCATTTTTAAGGACATTTAATCTTCTCATCTTTTACCTATCTCTGTTTCCCCCAGCATAAATTCTAAATTTCCAGAAGAGCAAGATCCAGGAAAGGAAGAAAGACTTTGAAGAATAATCATATTTAGCTCTATTCTAGCGTTGCTTCATTTACATACTCATGCTTTACCACTAATCATTTATTAGGATGTGGCAGAACTAACAGAAGATACAAAGAAAAGTAAGATGCCATCCATTTCTCTAGACCACCACAGGTGGCAAAGGGTACATTTGCAGTCTGTTGAGGGCATACAGGAAAGCAACTGCTTCCTTACGTCTAGAATGGAATAATACAAGTAAATATTAATGGCAATGGCAGTTTAATTATTGTTTAGAGAAGAGGCAAATAAACAAACTAAGTAACCCTGTAATTATGATCTTGTAACTACACAACTTTAAGGAACTCAATGCAAAATGTTACTAAGCTTATAATATATTCCAAGATAATGTTGCTGCAACTATAATTTCTATTCTCTAGAGGAGCCCTATCAGCCTGCAGGGCTAAATACAGGAAAATGTCTTCTTTTTCATTGCTTTTCTCTTCTCTTGGGATGATAAAGTATAATTTTCTAAATGAATTTTACTTGGAAATGAAGGAATGATAAAATAGAATTTATAAACAAGTAAATGATTATGTAACTATTTCAAACTGGTATATATATGTATAACTACTTAACAGCTCTACTTAATTGTTTAGTTGTAATGTTAAGACACAAATTTCCAAAGTAGAAATATTTATTTGCAAAGCAAAACTGTCTTTTTTAAACTCATGCACACAGGCATTTCCCTCAATATGTTTTGTTGTTGTTGTTGTTTGTGTGGTTTTTTTTTTTTTTGCTAGAACCTATCTATAACTCACAAGGCGCACCAGTTTCTTCTTTTTTCCTCCAAAACATCTCACTTTCCTTCCTCTTCTTTCTACCTACACGTGCCTAATCTTAGCATGTGGATTACCATACTAGCCTCCAACTCTTCCCAACTGATTCAGCTTTCATTCCCTGAAATTCTTTCTTCACACAAATTTTAAAGAGATCATTTTAAATATATAAAATTGCCTGCTTCCTTGCAAAATAACCCCCCCCAAAAAAAAAAAACCACTAGGGGGAATTTATTTACAGGCCTTGTAAGATTCCTTTAAAGCTAGTCACTGTTACCCTCTGTCTCTGTAGTTTTGCCAATCCTATTCCAGCCAAAATGACTGGGTGGTTTCAATAGCTAGGCGCTTCTGTGCTCCATGATTCTGTATTGCTTTTTATGTTGCCTTTGGATGTTTCTCTTCAACCCTGCTATTTGCTAGTTTATCCTCAAAGATCACACTTCATTCATTTTATTTACTGTGTCCAAAGACTTTAACATATTCTGGAGACCATTTTTTGTATATTTGTTTAATTATCCCCCATTTCAATATAAGCTCCCCAAGAAAAAGGCATTTTATCTGTTGTACTCAACCAGTGCCCCTGTAATTGCCAAAGTATTTGGTACGTAGTAGTAATAAGATTACTAGTGTTGGGTGAAGTTTATTGATGGATAATGCTAAGATAATTCAATTTGACGTGCTTCCTCTACAGCTTGGCTTATTAAATATAGTTTTATATCTCGTTCTTCCATACAACCCCGCTTTCTGAGCAAGATTCCTCTCATAGGCAGTTAACAAATGATCATTTTAGGCAGAAACTGAAGAGTCCTCTGATAAGGTTCTCAGTTTCATTGGACAGCCTTTTTCTATGTCTGCTACTTTGCAGTGAAGACTAGAATGTGTCTTCCAAAGCTAAGTTTTACTTTACTGCTATTCTGACTTGATGTCTGAAGGCCTCCCTACCCCTGGGCCAACTCAAGGGCCAGAGTCAGTCACTTTTTTCTCCACACTGTTCAGCTAACATCTTTGTGCCACCATCCCATAACAGCATTTCAAGCTTCTTAATTGCAAAGGATTTCAAGGTATTTAACATCTACCCACAATTTATTAATGATCAGAAAATCTGGAATTTCTCTTTGTGTTCTGCCTTTCACAGCAAAGATCCATGATACATAATCACTCCATGACAGCCAACATATTTTTAAATCTAGTTTTTAATCTCATGTAAGTCTTCAGCATTCTAAGTAGCTTCTCCTATGAAAATAATTTTAAACTGATTTGAAAATCCAACAAATACAGTTTCATTCTGGATGCTAAGAATGACTCACATTTAAGTGACTGGGTGCACTGTGAGAAGCAGACATGCTAGAAATTTTGTCAAATAAAAAATGACTGGTAAAGTGGACTTCAGAAGAAACAAGTTTTCAAACATGCTTGATCCTTTAAGGGGAATTACAACCGCATCTGGAGTGAGTGACAATTATTTTTACCCATGTCTCATAAGCTTAAATTGAAATATTCAACAAAAATATTGCTCATGAAAAGAATGGACTTACTATTTAGTAAATGCTACTGTAGCATGCTCTAGGAGTTTAGTATTGACTAGCATTATTTCTTCTTTGACCTCTTCAAACATTTTAACCATTAGGTTTTTGAGCTCTTTGCCTGAAACTTATTCCACTTCAGTGCCAGTGGGGTGAGCTTTTGGAAAGTAATGAATTTCTTGAGGTATCTTATTGCCTTGTTTTCTCATAATTTCTGTGTATATGTGGAATGCTGTAGATAATTTTGGGGTACAAAACTCAGGATAGTAAAGGTACCTAGCACTGTTTGCAAGGTGAGAACAACTACTAACAATAGCTACATGCAAAGAACCAGTCATGTTATGTGGAAAGGAAAGAGGATAAAAAAAAGAATTGAGCTGTATTATGTACATTCACCTACTAAGATGAAATATCACTTCCTACGAACATGTACTAACAAAAAAGCACAATATTTAAAAAGAACCAATCATATCTGTGTATTGATGTATATAACCTTATCTATAACTGTGTCTGTATTATATGTATCTATAATTTAGAGCTAGTTTAGCAAGTTTTTTTACTATTACAATAACCCAGAATTACAATGATTAGTAAGCAAGAATTGGAAGACAGAAAATTTTAAAAAAGGATTTTCAAATAAGCAAAAAGGAAAAGTTGAGAAAAAGAATAAAAAGAATGAAGACAGGAAAAATAAAGTAGCTTTCGGCCATATTTTTTTTTTTCATTTTATTTAAGCGAAGAAAAACAAAACAAACAAAAACTACAACAACAACAACAAAAAAAACGACATATATAGTAAAAACAACAAGCAAAAGAGACAAGCAAACAACTAGCATAAATACACAACATTGCAGTTTTACAAAACCAGAAGATAGAAGCTTGACAATGGTTGCAATTTGCGCATCGTTATCT